>PVHY01021526.1:0-23760 GCA_004024945.1 Uropsilus gracilis
TGCCCGGCCTTCATTTTGTCTTTAGTTTTCTAATTCCTTGCTTGTTTTTGTCTGTTTTTTGAGACAAGGTCTCGCTATGTTGCCCAGTGTGGTCCTGTTCTCTGGATTCAAATGATTCCCAGCCTCAGCCTCCCAGGTAGCTGGGATTACAGGCACATACCACCATGCCCAGCTGCTTTTTCAAGATCAGGTCTGCTATGTTGCCCGGGGTAGCCTGGAACCTGCGAACACAAGCAAATCCTTGGCTTCTTGCTTCCCAGCGCTTGGATTACAGGTACGTGGCAACACGCCCAGCCCTTACTTGATTTTTTGGTGGACTGTTTTCTCTTCATAGATGAGAACTATTTCTTGTAGGTTAAGTCTATTGTTGTCTAGGGGGTCTTTAGATCTCCCTCATACCTGAAAGTATCTTGTGTGATATAGCATTCTTGTTAGCGGTTTTATCTTTTGTTTTGAATATCTGTAGAGTTTCTGTAAAAAAAATCTGATGAAACTCTGATGGGAGTATCTTTTTAAGTTATCTCTATTTTCCCTTTGTCCCTGGCTGCCATTAATATAGTCTTATTAAAATTCTGGTAGTTTCATTACTTGTGCATCTTTTTTTTTGAGACCAGATCTCGCTACGTTGCCTGGGGTAGTCTCAAACACACAAACTCAAGTGATCCCAGGCCTCTTGCTTCCCAGTGCATGGATTACAGGCATCCACCACCACGCCCGGCTTACTTGTGTATCCTGAGGCAGGTCTCACTACTTTTATACTACTATTATTTTGGCTCCATGGACTTGTATATTTGGGTCCTCCTGGTTTAGAAGTTTTCTTCTACTATCTTCTTGAATAAACTCTCTGTTCCCCCTTTTTCCCCATTCTGGGACACCTATTAACTTTATGTTGCTGGTCTAATGGCGCTACATAGTTCTTGAAGTGCTTCTTCATTGTTTTCTTACTTCATATTTTCCTCTCTTCTTCCATCTTGGTCCTTTATGAATTAATATCTGAGGTCACTGATTCAATTCTCCATATGGTCTAGTCTGTCTTCAGAGCTTCCTACTGAGTTATTGATCTTATTTACTGGGCTCATTACATTTTGAATCTGTTGCTTTCTTATTAAAGCTTTGATTTCTAGCTTTTGTTCATTAATTTTATTGCTGGGCTCATTTGTTTACCAATTTTGCTGTATCTTTAATTAGTTTTTCTAAGTTAGCTTGTATCATTTTTACTTGCCTTTCTGGGTATTCACACCCCCTTACATCCACAGACAGAGCACCCAGATAAAAAAAATTAACAAGTAAATAAGAGTTTTAAGTGAGGAATTAGATTAGATAGATTTTGACTGGCCACTGCACCCCCTAAAAAAACCTGAGGGCACCTTCTTTCAAGTTCACATGGAACACTCTAAAGGACAGACCACATGCAGAGTCACTAAAAGTGCCAATGTCAGGAAGACTGAAATCATATCAAGTATATTTTCTAATCACAATGGTATCAGACTAGAAATCAACACAAAAAGAAAGTGGGGAAAACGTCAATATCTGCAGACTAAAGAACATCCTACTGAATAAATATTAGGTAAACTATGAAATCAAAGACTGCAGTTGCTGGAAAATCCTACCTTTGTCTCAAATGCTGCTGACACAGAACTTCAGTCTCTCCTTCCCTTAGTACTGTCCCATTTAAATTTCTGCCTCTCTGGGCCCCACCCGCTAGCGGGTTACTGCGGACAGGCAGCCACTTGCAGCCAGCCTGGGCAGTGCCATGTAGCCCCCAGCCCCTGGAAGCCGGGGGGCATGGAAGGGCGAGCAGTCGTCCAGTTGGCCGGCCCCCGCGCTGGGAGCTTCTGGCGGTGGGCAAGCAGGGAGGGCCTCAGGGGGGGCCCTCCATCTCTCCCTTACTTCTTACTCCAGCTAAACTTCAGAGGAACCAGAATATGCGCAGCGCCAACCCCAACACAGAACAGGTGAGGGACCAGGCAAAAGTCCAGCCCACAGACCTGAGCTGGACACAGCAGATGGACAACCAAGTGAACCAGTGCATGTAAGACCAGAAAAACAACCATAGAGACACGATGTCACCATGCGCTCTTCTACGCTCGCTGGGCCAAAACCCAGGACTTCAATTTGGAGATAGAGTCAAGGAGAGCAAGACACCCTCCCCTCATTATGGGAGAGGAGAGGATGACCAAAGAGGGGATAATGGGCCCCACATCAAAACTGCAAACTGAAGCAGATGAGATGATCTTCAAAGGCCACTCACAGAAGCCTGAACTCACAGAGAAACTTCTTGACCAACACTGGTTGGGGGCAAGACACCCAAAGCCCGATACCAGAGCCATAAGGAAAAGCAGCAAAGCAATAGAGATGGGATTGGATTGGAGAGGACGGCCTGCAGCAAGAAAACATGGACAGATCACAAACGAATATAACCTGGCCACCCAACACAAACTTAAGACTGAAAATCTAACAGCAAGGATCTCCTGGACCCAACAACGTAGTCCCTCACCCAGAGAAAAGACACTAACATAGGAAAGAGACTAATGGACTCAGCACAGCTAATAAACAACAAAGACTGGGGTTCGAAAGAATGGAAGGGGCACCAGAGAGAGGAGGGAGGGGGAAAAATATATAACACCCAAAGAACAAAATAAAACTGTATAAAATTTAAAAAAAAAATAAATTTCTGCCTCTCTGAATTTCAGTGAGGTGGCACTTGAAACAGTAGTCCTCCATGTCTTTAGGTTTGCCAGCTACTGATTAAGTCTAATTTCCTCCAACTAACTCTTAACTAACTTTTGGCTAAAAAGTGGCAAGTAACCAGACCCAACCACTGGTAAAAGAATTGAAAACAGATGAGAAGTTATGACCTACATCTCAGAAATACAGAAGATCATAAGACAATACTATTAACATTATGCTAATGACAATACTATTAACAACTTTATGTGAAAAACCTAGAAGAGGCACTGGAATTGGGGGTGAGAAGTGGGTGGCTTCCCGTTGCTCATGGCAGGAGGTTTCCACAGGTTCCAGGTGGCCTTAACAGGCGACCTAGGACCAAGGGGCTAGTCCCCACGTTTCTACCCATCTCCACCAGGTAGATGCGCCAACCACGCCTCTGGAAGCTTCACCCACTCCTGTAGCCTGCTCCAGCACTGGGGGATGAGAAAAAAAAACAACATAGAAGAAATACACAAATTCCTAAAAGCACAGTACTTCCTAATATTGAATCAGAAAGGAGAAAAAAACAAAATTGACTGATTATGACCAAAGAGTTTGAAATAATAATCAAAAAACCTGAAAAGGCTGATTATAAGCAATTTCACTCCTAGGCATCTATGCGAAGAATACAAAAACACTAATTCAATGAGATACATGCACTTCTACGTTCATGGCAGCAGTATTTAAAATAGTCAAATTATAGAAACAACCTAAGTATGTGTGGACAGATGAGTGAATTAAGAAGACATGGAGCATCAGGTATAAAAAAGAAAGGCTGAAATGCTGCCATTTGCAACAACATGGATGAAACTGGTGAGGATTAAGCTAAGCAAAACAAATCAGAAGCAGCAAGAAAAGCACCGGATGATTTCACTCATATGTGAAATATAAAGAAACAAAACAAAGAGACAAAACTAAATCAAAATAAACTTTAGAAATCTGACTGTATGCTGGGTGTGGTGGTGTGTGCCTGTAATCCAAGAGCTGGGAGGCAAGAGGCCAGGGATCACTTGAATTCATGGGTTTGAGACAACCCCAGACAACATAGCGAGACCTGGTCTTGAAAAAGCAGCCAGGCATGGTGGCAGGCACCTGTAATCCCAGCTACCTGAGAGGCTAAGGCTGGGGATTGCTTGAGTCCATCGGATCGGAACTACCCTGAGCAACATAGGGAGACCTAGTCTCAAAAAAAAAATAATAAATAAAAGAAATCTGACTTTAAAATGGAGGTTACCCAAGGCCTAGGGTCAGGTGAAAGGAAATGCTGAACACACAGGGCTTTCCTACTTTAGTATCTACATTTATGAACCTTGAAGAATTACATAATAAAATGTAAAAAACATTTGAGATTTAGAGACTTCACCCCAAATGGAACTAAACATACAAGTCTGTCCTGTGCAATAATAATCCACTAGTCAAAACATGAATGTAAAATGTTAATGTATTTTTTAAAAAGGCTATGCCAAGGATACATTCTTAAAAATAAACTTACCTCCGGTGTAGTGATTCTGAAAATTTAAGGCTGGCATAAATAAATTCTTTAACTTGAATGTAAATATGAGGCACTGACTGAGACATGGGGAACTTCTTTGGGAAAGGTTGCTGCAGAAAGAAAAAGTTGGTAGCTTTTGAAGCTTTAGAGAAAGATATTATAATCAACTGAAAATGCAAAAATTAAATTTATTTCATATTTGAATTATAAAATCTTGAACCACAAAAATCAATTGTTATATTTCTATACTATCTTTGGAATTTTAGAGAAAACAAAAATACATCTCATGAAAATAATGTGGCAACTGACCTATTTCTTAAATCATATTGGCCATATTCTCACAATTCTACCAAGCATGAACAGCATATTGCCAATACCTTTGTATGTTCTGATAAGTGTCTTGTAGATGTCTAGCTATCTGCCTCTTTACATCCAGATGCAAGAGTCAGGTTAGCCAAGAAATTAAAGACCAGTTTTCTGTTGTCCACAGAATTAAGACTCTCTTCACTCGCCTTTAATGAAGGCTGATATCAGTTCAAGGAGATATCCAATTCACTTCACTCCAAAATTCCTAGAATACATCACAGCTGCTACCTGACCAGCATACCATCAAACACTGGTACGTAGTCAATGGCTTACAGCGTGCGTGTTGGCTAACCTGCTTTATCAGCTAACATTGTGAAAAATTCTGTCTCCAAAAGGTGTAATCCACAAGATTCTCACCAAAAGTCCCTTATTTATACTTCATGAAGTCTATCTTTTATCTTCACATTCATAGCAACCTAGTGACATCAGTAAACATACCCTTACCAAGGCACTCAATATTCTCACAGTTCTTAACACCTATTGAGTTTCCACCTTTCAAGTTAACTGTCTTATTTGGAGTATCTGAGGTATTGGCCTGTTCCTGGCTTCTTAAGTAATCTCTCCTTCAGTTCCCATGCGCACACTGCCTCTCTTTTTCTTTCTCTGCCTGACATCTTCTCTTACAATGTACACTACCCTTGGAAGCTCTCATTTATTCTCTTTACTTCAATCACCATGGAGGTATCTCTCTCTCCCAAATGTACAACTCTAGAACAAATCTTTCTCGTGAAATCCACATCCCTTTATCTAACTATCACTTGGAAACTCCCATTTGGCCAAACCATTTGAGACACACTAGTGCGCAAGTCAAAATCATCATCCTCTCCTTCTAAATCTACTTTCTTCTAAATCTTCAAAATTCCTTCTAAATCTACTCCTTTTCAATTTTCTAACTTTATAAATGCTACCACCACCTAAAGCAGAAACTTAGGCTCTCTTTCATCATCCATCACATGCGAATAATCAACAACTCCTATTGCTAGTACCTCTTAAACATCTCTTAAACCAACTCAGATGGCCAGTCGAATATTAAAGGAAGCCATCCTCACTTATAGTTTAATATTATATAATTATAAATTCATGAGTATATTTTTAAAGAAAATTCTTGATTTAAAAACAAACTTGTACCTTTTCAAGCTCTGGATCTTGGAAGGGAAATTTACTGATGACTATTCTATATTCTTCCTCATTAACAATAGGAATGGGGCTATAATTATCTTCTTCAAATATGTCTCTGTTAAGAAAGAAGATAGAATTTAAGAGATAATATTAGAAAATATCATTAGAGTGCTACCAAACAACACTTTGGGGAAAAAACTCAAATTTTATAAAAGTATTTTTTATTAATTAGATGTCCAATAATAAAAGAGGGGCTAATCAATCCAGAATCCTAAAACTCAACACCAAATAAAGTCATCCCTCAAAATTCATGTGCAAGCTCTTCTTTTCACTTGTTTGTTTTATATCCCATCACACTTTAGTTTTAATTTGCTAATCTAGAACAATTCTTACAGTGATATAGTCTAATGAACTAAATTATTTGTTCTAAAACTAAAGCTAGGAGATGAAGAGCATTTTAGTCATATTTCTTGACAGGGACAATTACCAAGTTGTATGTTTTGTATCTTCTCTCTCCCCAACTAGACCACAAGCTCCTTGAAGATGAAAACAATGTTTTCTTGTTTGTTTTCCCATAAAGTTGCAATTAAAAAAAGACAATCTTTTAGTATAGAGGCATTTACTATTCACTATGCTCTCTAACACAATAGGCAGAGTCAAATAGTTTTGGCTATTGGGAAATGAATGAAAAGTTGCATAGTTAAAAGCTATGCATTACTATTATTTGATGCATATTTTACCACAATAAAAGAATGTATACACATTTTTATTGCTAAATGTAAAACTAATTATTTTAGTATGAGACTATTTCTTTTATTAAGGCAATATGGCTTAGACAAACCTGAAAACTCCAGCCCATTTCTTAAGCAAAGTTTCATTGTACTGATCTCTTATTTCAAATAAAAGGTCAAAAAGTCGGTTCACTGAAAAACCGTAACCCTAAAACAAAACATAAAATAAAGAAGTTTAGTTCAATAAGTAAAGATGCTCATTTTTATATATTTATTTATTTTTGAGACTAGGTCTCAATATGTTTCCCAGGGTAGTCCCAATTCCGCAGACTCAAGCAGTCCCCAGCCTCAGCCTCCCAGGTAGGTAGGGTTACAGGCATCCCCCAATGCAACCGGCTGTGAATAGATTCTGTCTGAAATACGCTTTCTTTGTATCTTCAATTTAAGATTAAAGCAAGAAACAAAAGAAAAATAAAAACAAAGACAATTTAAGATTGATTTTGTTAATATGAAAGGAAAAAGAAAGCCTTTTTTTAACTTAGTATTTCCCAAACACTTCTGACCACAGAATTCATTTTTTTTTAAAAAGTAACATTCGTTATCACATTTTGGAAGATGCTAGTTTATACTTCATAAAAAGTTTTTCCAACCATAAAAAATACTAAAAATTTAAGCATTAAACTAAATGAAATCAATTTCTCATCTGTGATCAGGGAGGAGGCACAAACTTAAAACTCTGATACTGAAAATCACAAAGGCAATGCATTTTGTGATAATTCCATTTCAACCTTATTTTTAAAAGAAAAATGCTGAGACTCAAAGAAATAGTGTCCTGTTCCTACAGGACAACTGAAATTAGAAAGGAAAGGAGTGCAAACAGCTCTCAAACTACATGTTTTCATATCTCAACATGTTAAAAACTTAAAATAACTCTCCAAATGAGTAATTAATAAGCCCATTTTTACAAATGAGCATCCAAAGTCTAGAAAACTTGTAGATACATAAACAGCCAACAGTGGAGGCAGAACATAACTCCCCTCACAGTTTCTGTGACTCCACAGGCCAGTTTTACTCTCTTAAGGCAAAATCTGCATCTTCTAATTTCTAATCAGAGTGCCTTTCACTATACTATGTACCTTTATTTTTACTGACTGCAAAAAGACATTGTCTATCCTAACAGAATGACTAGAATTTTAAAAGATGAAATTATATTCTGAGCTCTGTCCAGGTTTTAAAATGAGGAAGGCAGCAGCACGGAAAGTTGGGAGTCCCAGAGGCTACCAACACAAAAGGCAATACTTGGTTACTGCTAGCTAACTTACTACCATTAATCCACAGCAAATGACACATGAGTCTGGTTGATGTTTTGTATTTCTTTACCTGCTCAAATGCCCATTAACTGAGTGTGTCATGATCACTCACCTGCAAAGTATCTGCAAATATCACAATAAGATTCTTCAGCTCCAGGACAAGGTCAGGATCAGTGCAGTAAGACTGGGAAGGTGGTGGGTGGTAGGCGGAGGTGGTAGTTGAACACAAATACACAAATAGAAATGAGAATCACTCAATTAAAAACTAAGAAACAAAAACTGAAATTTTCCCCCTTTAATGTGCCAGACTCATAATGAAACTTGGTTATCAGTTAGATCCATAGTTGGTTTTCTCTATTCAACAAAAATTCATTGGGAAAGATACTAACATGCAGACCTACAGTGTCTACAGTATACTGCCAAAACTTGTCCTAGGCTATAAAATAATGTACTTTAATAAGTATACTTTTTTTTAATGATAAAAAGTTACTTTTCTAAAATTTGCACACACTAAACTTTGGTCAAATCAAAGATACATGTAGGTTTTAGATTTTAAGGAACTAGCTATTTTAAATTGAAACAATTAGTTTATATATAGATCTCATAACTTTACTTTTCAAATATTTATTTTCTTGTGAAAGAGACACAAAACAATTACTTTTCTAATATAAGAATAATAATTTAAATACTTTCTTAATTCACTAAAAGGAAAAATTAATTTCAAAGGGATAATATGTTACTTTGTCCTCTTTACAGGGTTTAATAACATCCTGAGTATGATAAACTGCATTTAATATATTAAGAAGTCTTATTTGATGTCACAGAATTCACAGAAAACATACTATTTTAACATATTCAGAGCTGATCTGAATATGATAAAACATAACTTTTTATTAATACATCAGGGAAAAGTTGTAGCTCAATGGACAGTGTATCAAAATTTACATTCCAGATAGGAATGTAGTACATTAATAATATAAATATTATACGAATTAATAATCCTCCTTCAAAATATTTTCAATCTCTAGTCTCAATAATAAAATTATAAATAATAGATTGCAAAATATTAAGTACAGGTAGATTTTACTGATGGTCAACTAAATTATCTTAAGAAAAAGCCTGCACTGAGCAGTTATTAATTTCCACTGTCTTCACAGTGCTACCGTATTTTATTATCCCCACAAAAGGCATATTACAAAAATATTTGTACATTTTACCTTCATTCATTAAAAAAAATCATTCACTACATAAAGGTTCATTATTTCAAATGAGCTCAAATCTCCACAAATGCATATTTTTAGGAAATCTGTAACTATATTACTGCAAACAAAATAACAAACATTGAAGAATAAACTCTCCTGAGTTTTAAAGGTGGAGTTTATTTTGCAAAGAAATTGGAATGATAATTAATAATCCATCCATCACAGTGGTTCAACTGATCTAATAAAGGGGTCAGTTGAGACTAATATGATCAGCTCATTTTCTATAATGCTGGACTGAAAGTGTCATGGCAAGCCTTGGTCAGATCCAAAATAACAGCATTTACCAGACAAACAAAAGGCTGATGTCCTTACTTCCAAATCTGAGCAATTACGAAGAAAAAAAAGGGCAGAATGACCGAGACACAGTTTTCTCCCAACATTAAGCATTTCAGAAGTTCTAAAGTAACTGAATTAAAAGTTTAGTGACATAAATTATCTGACTTACTGAATGAGCTCTCAGAACAGCAATTATCTTTGAGAGGGCCATGTTCCAAAGTTCATCAGTGTATGCTCTGGTTACTAATCCTTGAGTCACATGTAAAATGTGATCTTCTACCACAAAGAACCTAGAAACAGTAATTATCAACACAAAGCGTTAAAGAAAAACTTAAAACCTAAATAGAAAATAATTTGTTAATTTCAGACGTTATTTCCATGTTAGATACATACCCTACAATTTGAGTGAAGTATCTTCGATAGCCATCAACTGTTTCATGCTTTAAATGAAAAATGAAAATCAGCTTAAACCAATAAATATCAGTAATATAAAGGAAGTTCAAAGTAACTACAATGTTTAGGAACAAATATTTATGGAGCATCTACTATGAGCTACACACACATTTAGGTACCAGGGATACACTGCTAAACAGCAAAAAGTGCATATCCTCATGGAACTTCCATTTGAGAGAAAAAAGACAATACCTAGTTAAAATATAAATATGATTTCAGAGGTTAGTCAATCCACCATCTTCTTTCACATTACCTCATCATTCTCCTACCTAGTTTCCCTAGCTTTTAGGCTTGTTCCTATAGTCTATTCTTCCCCAGAATGATACTTTCCAAACAGTAATCAGAATATTTTTAATATATTTTCAATATTATGCCTTCTGCCAAAATCCTTCTAGCAACTTTTCATCCAATTCTTAATAATAGCTAAATTCCTTAAAAATGCTTTGCAATTGCCTATTAATAACTCTATCAAAGTTATATGATCATTTGACTTTCAAAGTTTTTATTCCAAGGAATATTTTATTAATTTTGTTCAAATGTTATATTTTACATGTTTCATAAATATAGGGAAACATTCCAAACATCTAAGTTTTGTTGGTTTTGTTTTGCTCTTTCAGATTTTGGGAGAGGACTCATTACTTTATAAGCTTAAAAATACTATCATCAGAAAAATCTAATCTACATGACATAAGATTTGCTATTTCTTGATGCTTGCTTTATAACACAGTATATGTCAAAATTTTTTATAATGTTCTATGTGTGCATAAGAGTATGTTTCCACAGCTGCTGAAACAGGAGGTTATATGTTCCATTAGAACAAACCTATTTAGCATGTTTTGTATTCATTCTGAAGTTCTACTTGGTTATAATATACTGAAACATGTTAAAAAGTCCACTATGCCTGTGTAATTTCCTAATTATCCTTATAGTTGTGGTAATTTTGCTTTAAATATTTAGAGTGAACGTTACTAAGTGCTTAGATATTTAAAAAAACTACTTTTTATGAACTCAAAGACATGATTTTTTTAAAAATCACTCTATTATATGAAAGCATACATTCTCCATCTGCTCTTTTAGGGGTTATGCCAGAAAGTGCATTATGCTTACTTAAATAAACACTAAAATTAAAGAATATTTTTACTCTTTTTCAGGATAATTCAGAAGTTGTGAAACAACTTCATTAATTTCATTCTGATGTTTACGCTATTGCATATTTTAACTTTATCTTGTCTTAAAGGGCACAATAACTTATCAGTATTATTTCCAACAACCAACATATTACCCATATGTTTACATTTTCTTTGCTATTCATTCCTTCTTGTACTTTGCCTCTTCCATTTGGCATCACTTTCCATTTGCCTGAAATAGATCCTTTAGAATTTTCATAGGAAGAGTGGTTTTTGCAGTAAATTCTCTTCTTTGACTGAAAATCTATCTTTGCCTTTGTTTGACTGAATAGAGTCCCAGTTGGGCACAGTGGTGCGTGCCTGTAAGTGACAGTTTATGGAGTTGCAGCAGGGTCAGGGGATCATGGATCGAGTCCCACCCAGGGCAACACAGCGAGACCTAGACCCAAAAAACAGCTGGGTGTGGTGGTGCATGCTTGTAATCCTAGCTACCTGGGAAGCTGAGGCTGGGGACTGCATGAGTCCGTGGTATCATGGGCAACATGAGCCTGCAGTTCCATGGGCAAAAATAGCAGGACTCCCCAAAAAAAAGAATACAGAGTCCCAAGTTAAAACATTTCCTTTCAGCACTGAA
Source organism: Uropsilus gracilis (assembly GCA_004024945.1). Lineage (NCBI taxonomy): Eukaryota > Metazoa > Chordata > Mammalia > Eulipotyphla > Talpidae > Uropsilus > Uropsilus gracilis. The sequence goes on from PVHY01021526.1 coordinate 11,483, forward strand.
AATGATACACTGCCTTGGTTAATTAAAAATAATCTCTTCTCTCTCTGGGTATTTTAAAGATGAATACATTGGTGGTAACCAAAGTCAAGACAGAGTCACACTACATGTGACTCTTTGTAGTGACTCATTTTGCTACCATCCCTTGGAGACCAATCCGATTCTGTCTCATACTTCTACATTTTACAAAATGCTATAAGAATAAAGTAAATCATATTGTGCAAAACCTTGCTGTATCTGGATTTTTTTTCATTTTGAATATGACAATAACCACAATTAACTTCAAACAGTTTCATATCACTTAGGTTTTGTCCTGAGTACACTTTCCAACCAGGTCCTCAGAGCATGTAAAAGAATTCAAGATTTAAAAAGATAAGTATTTTTAAAAATTTATTTATATATAAATTTCACATCATTGTAATCCCAGGGATTCACACTCCCCAACCCTCCCCACCATTTCCCCACTTCCCCCTTGCCAAAAGTTGTGTGCTTCAAGTTTGGTGCTTAGCTTGTTTGACTTTTCCTCGTGGCTTTTGTTTATTTTTTCCCTATATCCCAATATTAGTGAAACCATTTGGTTTCTGTCTTTTTCTTTTTGACTTGTTTCTGCTAATATGATTTCTTCTAAGTACATCCATGTTATCATAAAATCATCAAATTTGTCATTTTTAATTGATGAGTAATATTCCATCATGTATATATGCCACATTTTTTTCATCCAGTCAATTGTTTTGGGGCATTTAGGTTGCTTCCAAGTTCATGCAATTATAAATTGTGCTGCAGTAAATATCCGAGCACAGGTGTCCCTTTATACCCACATTGAGATCTCTTTTGGGTAAACTCCCAAGAGAGCAATGGCTGGGTCAAATGGTAGTTCCATTTTCATTAATTTGAAGGTCCTTCACACAGCTTTCCATAGTGGTTAGACCAGTTTACATTCCCACCAGCAGTGTAAGAGTGTTCCTTTCTCTCCACATCCTCGCCAGCACTTGTTGTTGCCCGTTCTTTGGATGTGGGCCATTCTTACTGGTGTAAGGTGGTCTCATTGTGGTTTTGATTTGCATGTCCCTTATTGCTAGTAACGTTGAGCAATTTTTCATGTGCCTGTTGGCCGTTTGTATTTTCTCTTTGGAGAAGTGTCTTTTTAGTTCTGCTCCCATTTTTTGATTGGGCTTCTTGTTTTGCTTTTGTTTAGTTGTGTGAGTTCTAAAAGGATATTTTATTTCAACAAAATTTATCTAGCATTTTTAGGGTTGTTTTACAGTAAAACAAAGTACACAGTCTCATCAGAAATGAATTATCAAACCTGGACACTCCCAGACATTAATTTTCACTCCCTGACTTTTCACTTATCTTTTCACTTACTCTGCTGTCTGTTCTACTTGTTCATGTCTTATCTGCCCTAGTAGGAAGGAAGTTTATGAGAGAAAGGACTATTATTCCGCTCATGCTAGAAAAATTAGTAGCTAAGCTAAAGACTGGAAATAGTAAATGGTCAATAAGCAGTCATAATGGACAAACAGTGATGCATGACAAGATAAATTAAAGTAGGCTAAGAGTTGAAAAACATGATACTAGAACCATAAAACATTTCACATACTTACCATACTTGACTGGGGTTGCAATACCAGTCTTGCTTGTTTCTTTCTTTGTTTCCGGTAGTAATTTTCAAATGTTTCCTCGTCACCCTAAAATAAAATCAGAAGAGTAATGAGAAAACAACAACAATAACCATATATAGACAGATACCCTCGTTAGACACTAAGAGTCATTTTATAAGCTATGCTGTATTTCATATTAAATGTCAAGAACAAACTTTTACAGTTCAAAAATAGCAACTTGGTATATAATGATGCAGTTAGGATGACAAAATTAATACAAATGTGCAACTTCATTATCATAAGATGTTAATTTTAATTCCCAGAGCAAACATATACACATACACATTAAAAGAAATGAGGGAATTAAAATGTTATATAAGAGAAAAGATTTATGTAAAAGAAAACAGCAATGGAAAAATTGAGGAATAAAACAGATATGAGATATGTTAAACAAATGGCAAATGCAAATGATATTTTATTAATAATTATGTAAAATGTAAATGAATACTCCAATCAAAGGCAGAAATTGACAGACTGGATTTATAAAAGAAACTATCACTACATTCATCCTACAAGATTAAACTTTAGATTCAGATTTTAAAATATAAAAAACATAAAATATAAAATACAAAATAATATTATCATGTCTCAGATAGCCAAAAGAAAACTAGAACTGCTATACTGTTAGCCAAAATTGATTCTTAGTAAAAAAATACTACAAAGGATATCTTATAAGGACATTTACATCATGAGGACAACAACTATATGTATATCCACTTAACAAAAGAGACCTAAAAATACATGTAGCAAAAACTGGTAAAACTCAAGGAATAATTAACAATTCAACAGTTATTATTGAAACCTTCAATATTCTCATTTTTAAAAACAGATATAATAGACAAAGGATCAACAAGGAAACAGAAACCTTAAATAACACTTACAAATCAACTAGAACAAACAAATATCTTCAGAACATACTACCCAATTACAAGTGTAGATGGAACATTTTCTAGGATGTATTTATATTACGCCACAATATAAGCCTCAATCAATTTAAAAGGACCAAAGTCATACAAAATATAATCTCTAACTACAGTGGAATTAAATTAGGAATCAATACTAAAACATTTGAGAAATTCATAACATAAACATTTTAAACAAAGCATCCTAATCAGTAAAGAAAAAAAAATCACAAGAAATTAGAAAATATTTTAAGATGAATGAAAACAAAACTCATGGAATGCTGTTGAGGCAGGGATTAGAAGGAAGCTGTGTGGAGGATCCTCAAACTACTTAAAAGGGAGTTACCATTTACCTCAGGGATTCCACTTCTGTGAATCTACCCAAAGGATACAAAAACACTAATTCAAAAGGAAGCCTTTCAAGGAAGGAAACATTCCTATATTTATTGCAGTACTATTTGCCAGGATATGGAAACAAGCCAAATGTCCCAAAACTGATGAGTGGATCAAAAAGTTGCAGTACATTTACAATCACATGGTGGAATATTATTCAGCAACAAAAAAGAGAAACTCATGTCATTTGTGGCAACATGGTTGTAGCTAGAAGGCATCATGCTAACTAAAATATGCCAGAAAGAAAAAGATGAATGGCAGATGGTCTCACTTATGTGGGAGAAAGGGAAAACAAACAAAAGGACAAGAAAAAGTTAAAATTAACTAATAACAGAACTGAAGCATAGAGCAAGAGAGTGGGAAGGTGGGAGGGGGAAATCAGGAGAGGGATGAACACAAGCAACTAGGAAGATGGTTCACGAGTAACAAAGTGATGGGAGAACTTTGGGCTATACATTGAAGTTAAGAAAATATATATAATCAATAATTTTTTAAAAAAAAATCTCATCAATAACCTAAATTTCTACCGATATGAAAGAAACCCCCCCAAAAAAGAAAGAAAGAAAGAAACCATACACAAGAAGTTACATGTAGTAAAAGTATCCATAATAGGTACATCTCAGAAACAAATTAAATTAGGGTGCAAGCAACTGGAGGAAGGAAAGAATAAGGAATAGTTGCTATTTCTTGAGGGGTTTCTTTTTTGAGCTCATGAAATGTTCTAAAAGTAATGGTAACAGTTGTGCATTCTTATGAGCATCCTTATAAATGTTAAAACATCAAACTGTACTTTTAAAGAATGAATTACTTTGGTACACAAATAAAATCTCAAAAATGAAGAAAAAAGTGAAAACAATGTGGTATGAAGTAAACAACTATAAAAACAACATATTTAAAAGAAATTTTTATTTTTAAAATTGGTTGGTTTGTAGCCCTCGATGTAATTTGAAAGTATAGAATCACTCCTTCAATTGTGTTATCGCCGCACACACATACACACACACACACACACCAAGGAACTCATAGTTCTGTACTATATTCTACTGTGCTCCCTCCCCACTAAGAGACAACAAAAGAAGAAGTATACTGTTGTGGTTCTCATACATAAGTAGCATATCACATGAAAGTCAATTATGATAAATTAAAGAAGAAAGTAAATATCTTACATGCAGTGAATATTACACACATTTTATTGTATTAAATGATGATTCACAGGTCATGAGCCTGTGGTTAGTCTGTAGAAAAGCAGGTGACATTCTTATTAATAATACAAATATACTCATGTATCACTTCACAACAGAGATATGTTCTGAGATGTAATTTGATTTTATGCAACCATCATAGTGTGTAACTGCATACACCCAAATGCTAAGCCTACTATCTATCACACGGGCTGCACAGGGACCTGCCTGCTGGGACCACTGGTATATATGCAGTCCACAGTTGATTCAAATATCATCAAGCAACACATTACTGCATGTATATATGTGTGTGTGCGTGTGTGTGTACACATATTATACACCACATAACAATATACTTACCAAAACTGAGTAAATGTGCAAACATCGGTAAACAGGAGAAAAATCAACAAGATCCTGAACAGTTAAGATCTGAAAAATAAAACCATGTTGCAAAAATTACAGATCAAACTACTAACTCACTATTGGCTAATGTACATTAGTGGAGGACTGTATGTAAGGTACACAAGGAGATTCATGAACTTTACGTTACAATATTTATCAGCTATCAAAAGCTTATACCGTAAAAATCATGCTCCTTTCATTGTTTTATATGTGCTCTTTTATTCTTTATGTATTTATCATCATTGTTGACTGTTTTTAAATTATAAGGTAATAAAAGAAGTACTATATCTTTAATATGCCCAGCAGACTATCAGAAAATTGCTATGACTAAGTAGATACATTATAATTGCTTTTTGCAAAGATGATGCATGGATTTATGGTCTAGCTATAGACAAAGTTTCTTCTCTCATGCACTTAAGTCATATGAGTTATTATTTCCTCCAACTGAAGATTTCATCATCATTATTTTATGGACCATGAAGAAAGAAAAAAACATATCCTGATTCTGAGATACTATGATTTTTAAAAAGTGTACCTTAGAATTTATGAACTACAGCAGTGTAACTATGTTTCTCAAACTTGAGAAACAGATCAGTATCTTAAAGGAAAATATTTCTATTCTCAATGACCCCCAGAAGAGATTTAAATTATAGTATCATTAGGAAAAATGATAGAAACAAAATGCAGTGATAGTAAAATATGACCCGAGAGAACAGAGAAATAACCAAGTTACTTTCATAGCATGGCTTTTTTGGTAGGTATGATGGAAATGATCAAAACTTTCCACTAGTATTTTCACTAGTCATTTATCAGTCAATTAAAAGTTCTTACTATGCCCCAACTAGGTTCTTAGGATAAAACATTTGAATCACAAAATAAAACTTACAATTTGGAATACCTGGGTTTCTATAGTAATAACAAAATTCAAAAAAATTCAAAGGAAATGATTAAAAGTAGTCTCAAAGAATTCTTTGAAAGAATATAAGCAATAAAACTAGGAATGAATATGGATAGATAGGATGAAAGCTATTGAGACTTAATAAAACTTCTAAGGAAAACAAATTTTAAGCAGGGCTAGAATTATTTTGTAGTATCCTAGCACCAACTGGGGACAAAAATAGTAAAAGAAAAGGTATAAGCTGTTCAGAATTGGTTTAAATGGCAAGACCAACCATTATGAAATGAAATGTTTGCAGAAAATTAAAATATAAGTGATCATCACTTATAAAAAAATCATCAGGCTTATATTTTTGCTGCTTCTCATTATGGTAGAACATAGAGACTCAACCACATAAGATTTATAAATATAACCTACTATATATCCTGTTTATTTGTTAATGATGCAGGTTAATATTTCAGATGACTTTATAGCCCAATAACTCATTACATACTGATTGACATAAATTCAGTCTGTACACAGGAAACCAGAGTCACAAATACATACAACTCAAAAGAAAAAAATGTATTTAATAATAAAGAGACTCTTTACCTCCTCTTCATTCTCATCATCTTCAAATGTATGCTTCAACACAGTTTCATCCCTATCTTCTGGAATTCTATCATTTATATACATATTCTTTCCAAATTTTATATTATTTTGCTTCTGCAGAGCAACACTGAAGGCTTTCTGCTGCTGTGCCTATTTTGAAAAAAGAATAGATTATTTTAAATTTTATTATGTTCAAAACTGGCTCAGGAATTTGTTCATACTTTCTTATATTTTTAATGTCTATAACTATAGGATCTAAAATAATGTGCCATTTTTTATTCATAATTTGTGCCTCCCTCTTCCTTTTTGAATCATTTTACAAGAGGACAATTTTATTTAAAAAGACTAAGATCCAGTTTTTCACTTTGCTGGTCTTTCCTTTTATATTTTATTTTCTACTATACTGATTTCTACATTTGATTTCTTTGCATCTCTTTTCTTAAATTTTATTTTATTGTGAAAAGTATACTTTATATGAGAATTTCCCCTTTAAACTTTAAGTGTACATATATTATTACAATACTAATACATTAGACCGGGCACAGTGGCTTGTGCCTGTAAGCTTCAGCCTATGAAGCAGCTGGGGCTAGGGATCGCGGTTCGAGTCCCACCTGGGGCCCGTAGCGAGACCTAGTTCCAAAAAAAGAGCTGGGCGTGGTGGCGCACGCCTGTCATCCCAGCTACCTGGGAAGCTGAGGCTGGGGATTGCTTGAGTCTGTGGTACCCTGGGCAACGAGAACGAGAACCTGCGGTTCCACGGGCAAAAAGAGCAAGACCTAGTCTCAAAAAAAAAAAAAAAAAAAAAAAACAAACAGTACTAATACACTAATACAAATTCACTACATTAATATATTAATAAATTATTGGTTTTTTTGTGGGTTTTTTTTTTTTTTTGAGACTAGGTCTCACTTTGTTGCCCAGGGTACCACAGACTCAAGCAATACCCAGCCTTAGCTCCCCAGGTAGCTGGGGCTACAGACACACACCACCATGTCCAGCTATTTTTTGAGACTAGGTCTCTGCTGTGTTGCCCTGGGCGGGTCTCCAATCCATAGACTCAAGTGATTTCTAGTCTTGGACTCCTTTCTTAGGCTGGGATTAATGGCACACGCCACCGCACCCAGCCCAATAGATTTTTGTTGATTATAGGTATAGTATCATCTAGCAGACCCCCAGGGCTTATCTTAGCTTAACATTGATGTTCAGGCTCTTTCTACATCTTGTGTACAGTGAATACAGTTGCAATGAACATGAAAATGCAATTGCCTTGTGATTCTGATTTCAGTTCTTTTGGGTAAATACTCAGAGGAGGGACTGCTGGATCACATAATAGTTCTATTTTCAATTTTTTTTAAGGAACCTTTATACTGTTTGTCATTGCTGCTGCACTGTTTTGCATCCCACCAATAGTATCAAAGGGGTCCAGTTTCTTTACAATCTCACCAACACCTGCATTCTTGATAACAGCCATCCTGAAAAGTCGATGGTAATATGTCCCATTTGATTTTTATTTGCATTTCCCTGATGGTTAGTGATGTTGAGCATTCTTTCATATGCCTGCTGGGATCTGCATATTTTCTTTGGATAAATGCTTATTCAAGTCCTTACCTATTTTTTTTATCATTAGTTGAATAAAGTCCCTACATATTTAGGAGATTAATCCCAATTAGATGTGTGGTTTGCAAGTATTTTCTCCCATCCTGGGGGTTGTTTTTTCATTCTGCTGATTATTTCTTTGGTTATGCAGGAATTTATTCTTTTGAAATAATCCCATTGTTTTTGTTACCTGCGCTTTTTGTGTCATTATTTTTCTACCTTCTTTGGGTGTAATAGACATACTGTTGTTTATCTAACTTCTTGAGTCCAGCCTTTCTGGCTTCATTTATATTTCATACATTCTTGTGTCACCTACCCCTTTATCCATTCATGTTATGCATACCCCAACTTTTTCTTAATTTTCTCTGAGTTAACAATGAAGTATACAAATCTTAACTGCACAATTCTGTCAAATGCATGCACTTTCATAATGATACAGAACATTTCCATCTCCCCCAATAATCTCCTTGAATTCTTTCTCAGGCAACTTGCCCAGCCAGATGCAACTGCTGTTCTATTTTCTGCTCTCATTAGTTTTGCCTGCTTTAGAACTGCATATAAATATATGTCACATAGCACTGTAGCCTCTGTCGCTCAGTGGAATATCTAAGAAATCAATAAATGTTGTTGCATATATCAATAACGTACTCCTTTTATTGCTAATAGTCCACTATATGACTATAGTCAAGGACACATTCTGAGAAATGCATCTTTACAGAATCTGCCATTGTGTTAATGTTACAGAGTGTAATGATATGAATCTCAATGGTAAGGTCTGCTACACACCTTAACTGTATAGTATACTACAGCCTAATAGTACCGGCATCAAATGCGCAGTGTCGTTGATTAAAACGTCATTAAGCTACACATTACTGTACAGTAGAATATGTGTACCTGTGCATCTTTTGAAGTCCATTTAGGTTATTTCTAGTTTTTAGCTAACTGTGAAAAAAAGTTGCTACAAATATAATGAGGACATTTCTCATTGGTAAATACCTAAGAGAGGACCTGTTGACTCAAAAAGTAGGTATATTAACTTTGTAACAGATAACTCTTTCCCCATTGTCTCTTTTATTACTGAGCTGTAGGAGTTAATTTACAGCCAACAGTTTTAGTTTGTTTTCGAAAGAAAGCAATTGAGATTCTTAGCCTAAAGGGTCCCCTGTTCCTCTATACTGTCACTTTTCAGTTAATTTTATACCAAATTTGATCGTTGGCAAAAGTTAATGTAAAACCACACCCATGCAGGAGATTGCCAAGAGATAACCTGGTGATTACGTGACAGTTAAATCAAGTTAGATTGATTATACTGAACAAGAAAAACCTACAAACCAAAAGAAAACACTGATGAAATTCATTCTAAATAATGTGAATTAGGAAAGATAAGGGTAAAACTAAACAAAAATAAGCATTTTAGGTAAGTTTAAAAACAAAGTTTTAAGTGAAATCTCTAACCTATATTATTAAATAACAAAAAGATACTTCTTTTTAATCTTACCTGTTTCATTGCTGTTTCACCTATTTTGTCAGAATGTTTTCGAATGCTTTCTAAAAAGTCTTTGAGATCAGACATGGAGATTTCTTTAATATCTTCACGGAGTTTAGGAAGATTTTCTATCATGAGCTGACAAAACCGGTATTGACTAACCCGGGGGAAATAAACATTTTCTAATTGTTCCATGGTTTTTAAGGCAGAATAATACCTGTAAAAAAGTTGAAAAGAAAACTCTATAAAGAATTCTTACTAATTTTACAAGGAAATTCAAGAAATCAGTCCAACACACCCAGCAAAATAGATACATTTATTGTCAAAGTGAATAAAATAAACATTTATTTCTACTGACTAAGAACAAACTTTAAAACATATGAACAAGTCACAGGCTGAAAATCCATGCCTTATACTAACATTACCACAGCCATCACAACTTAAATGTTTATGTATGATAGCTTCACATTTTTTAATGAGAATATTTAGGTATTTGCAAGTTCACAATCTCCTATTTACACATCATGATCATCAAAAACATATATAGAACAGGTTTAATTCTAATTCAGGTAAAATTTATTTTGAGGAAACTTTTTGAAAATTTTACATTATTTAAGGTAACTGGAATAACATTAAGTGTCAAAAAAAAAAAGTAAAACAGCGATGTTTTCAATTACTAAAGGCCCATTATTTATAAGGTACTGTGTGAGGTGCTGAATATGCAACAATTAGCAAAATACAGTTTTGCTTAAGCAAAACTGACATACGCTTTCATATAAATACCTCAATTTTATCCAGAAGTCTATGAGGTAGATGTCTATGGTTGGTATTACTACTAACATTCTATAAATGACAAAAATGAAAGAGCTTATGATTTGATGTGATATATCAATTCATCAAGTCCTAATTGTAGTAGAACTGGGAATTTCCAAAACTGCCATTTCCTATAATAACATTCACCACCAAAGTCCATTTGAGAGTACATTAAGGAATTTTCAAATTTATCAAATAATGTTCTATACCTTTCCACTGATATGAATATTAAAAAGGAGAAAAGACACTATCAAAGAATAACAAAAGTAAAATAAAGGGACAGTAATCTCAAAAGTTATATAAGCTATTGGTTTTCTAGCCTATATCCTCAGGAAGAGTATGTTTTAAATTTTGTCAGGCAATCTTACCTCTAATTAAAAATTTTAACAAATAAATGTTATCTTAGTTATTTAAAATCATTAGAATTGCTATAATGTAAACAAATAAATAATTTGTTAAAAAATTACATTTAGGTGATAGTATGCATGAAAGATGGCATTACAATGATTTTGATAATACCTAAGATGAAACAAAATAACAAATTATGTCTTTTCTGAATAATAACATTTTAGATACAATGGAAGAGTCAACAGTCAACTTCAACTATTTAATCCTGACTTGCTGCCTGCTTTGATCTGAATTATGTTTTAAGTATTCTCTCTGTAACAGGTAGGTTTTCTGAAAATTCATGGTAATATCTATAATATACTTTAAAGTCGTAAGTGACAGATGCTAAACGAAAGTAGTATCACCAGCAGCATTTGCAATACATGATGACACAGTCAACTTGATTTCATGCTGCTCATAGCTTCCCTGCCATCCCAGGCCGTCCTGTGTCCTAGCAGCATGAAATAGCGTAAGACCTTCCTAGCACCCATATCTACAACCCAGAAATGTGAGCAGTTAAAGCCAGTGGGTTGGATCCTTAACTAATGAGAAAAATCTGAAGATCAATTCTCCTTTCCTCTTCCTGGATAAAATGCCCTGATATATGATCATTTTTTATAACACTCAAAGTTCTTTGGTCAATATTAAGCACTAATTAACTCAATAATGTATTTCCTCATGTTTGCTCTCCAAGCTCCCCATGTCAATTTCCCTTCCTCTCAATTCTGCTTTCCTAGGGTTATACTCCCCCAGAAAGTAGCAAAATACAAGGTTATACCCAGGCTTTGCTTTCTGGTAAACCAAATGCAAGACACACAGAATGTCTGGAATCTCAGATCCTTTCTAAAATTTAGCCACAAAAGTTCTAAACTTTATTTATAAATGGAAGCAAAACATACATAATAGGTTATATTTCTCTCTTAGCACATATGATGTTTTTGAAAAATTCTAACAGTTTGAAAAATCTGCCATTCAAAAACTACAGAAAAATCAAAATACAAATAAAAAACTCTAAAATACAAAAACTGTAAAAAATAAATAAAAAGCTCCAATTGATGTTACCGTGTAGTAACTTCCTCATCAACATTTGGTCACATCTATACTTAGCCAAATATCTACAATATTTTCAGTTCTGCATCCTTATATTTTATTAACTAAAATTACTTTAAAATACAGAAACAAGAGCTGGCAAGGATGTGGTGAAAAAGGAACCCTCTTAATTGTTGGTGGAAAGAGGAGCCCTCTTAATTGTTGGTGGGAAAGTATAAGCCCTATGGTTAGTATGTGGAGGTTCCACCATAGGACACATTGATTCTACTCCTAGGAATCTAGCCAAAGGACACAAAAACAGTAATTCAAAAGGGAACCTGAATTCCTCCGTTTACTGCAGCATGATTATAATAACTAAAATATGGAAACAACATAAATCCCCCAAATCATATGAATGGATCAAGAAGATGTGGTATACACATACATGTGGGGCATGTGTGTGTGGGTATACACACACATAGTGAAATACTACTCAGCAATAAAAAAGATAAACCCATGCCATTTGTGGCAACATGGATGGAGCTGGAAGGGATTATGCTAAGTGAAATAAGTCAGAAAGAAAAAGACAATATTAGATGGTTTCACTCAGATGTAGAATATAGAAAAACCAAACACAAAGACAAAAATAGGAAAAATTTGCAAGCTGACCATAGAATACTTCAAGGTTCAGGAATTCAAAATGAAAAACATATTATCCCAGAAAAAGATAAATTATAAAAAAGGAAGGAAAGCATAAACAGCTGGGACTATATAAAACTAAAAAGTTTCTGTTCAGCAAAAGAGACAATAAACAAAACAAAAAGAAACCCAACCAACTGGGAGAAAATTTTTGCCCTGCAGACAAGTGACAAGAGTCTGATAACAAAGATCCACAAAGAGCTCCTACAGCTCAACAAAAACAAAGCAAAAAACCCAATCAAA
>PVHY01021527.1:0-25075 GCA_004024945.1 Uropsilus gracilis
GAGGGGAAATGCGACGGCACATCAAGTGGCATAAAACTAGATTTACCAGAGGAAAGAGGCGCATTGTTCAAAATGGAGATTGCATTGTTGCAGTTTGCAGGCCACACACTCGCTCTCTCTCTTTCTCTCCCCCCACCCCCTCTTTTTCCTCCTCAAAATTTGTGCCAGTGCAGTGTCTCCACCAGGCTGGATTGAAACTTTGGCACACACGTCTCCATTGCCTTCATTTCCCTCCTTGTTTTGGTTTGGGGTTTTTTTGAGGGGGGGGGAATGAAAGAAGCCTCTTGTTTTGCCAACCTCTTTGCATTTCTAATGTGGCTTCTTTTAGATTTTTATTATGTATGTGTTCCTTAAAAGGGAATCGAGGCTTTGGAGGGACTGGGGCACACCAGCACACACCGCACACGCTCTGCTGACACCCCTGGCTGTGTGGTTTTCAAGTTGTGTTAAGGAAGTGTATGGCTGGCTGTAGTAGGGGAGCCTTATCTAGTCCTGTGTGTTTGTTTTTATTCTTGGGTGCTAATGGGTTCGTGCAACAGTTGTTGGTAAATGCCCGATGAAAAAGCAAAGCGGAAAGCCTAACAACCAAAACAAATTCGGTAATTCGTCCGATGCCGCATCCTTTCGGTAAAGTCCAGAGTCAAAGTCAGAAACCGCAGAACCCCGCGTCTTTACTAATTGGATCACTTTCCCCGAGAAAGGAAGTCACCTGTTGCAGAAGATGAGTAGAAGTTATCACGCAGGCATAATTGCTGCGACGAACTTCTGGACCAACTTCTAAGACACATAGACAAGTGTCCGGAAATGTATTACAAAATGACTTTTTCTTTTCATTCTGTTTCTAAGGATGAAAGTCCTTCCTGGATCTCTAATATTTCTCTGTGGTGACTTACTCCTTTGCTTTCTCACAGAAAGTTTCTCTAGGCTGGTGCTGAGATGTACTGTTTTTTGTTTTTGTTTTTTTAAAGGCACACAATTACTGCTTTGTGTTCAGTAACTAGTAGTTTCAGGTCACTAATTTGTGAAAAAATAATTTGTGACAGCTTATATGATTTTTCTTTGAATTTTTGTGTATCTGGATTAACTAACATAGACTCCAGTTTTAAGACCATTGACAATGAATCTGTGAGGAGATAGGAGCTTGAAAGTAATTTAAGGTGTGTCACTTGTCACTTGTTTTAAAGAGAGACTAGGGCAGAAGTGGCTAGATTGAAATATTCCCCCCCCCTTTTTTTTTTTTTTTTGGTAAATGCCTAGCTACTTATTGAAGGAATATGAGGATTAAAGCAGATGTAAACTCACTTAGATTGCCCTTACAGCAAATGGAATAGGAACTTCCTTTTGCCTGACAGACTATTGGCCTCTCTTTGCAGGGGGAGGTGGGCAGAATGAAAGGATGAGTCAAGTGGCACCTATTTATTTCTTGTGAGTAGAAGGGACTACATGCCATTTTTCATGTCTTGCCAACTTAACTTTAGTACATCTTTCAGAATAATAATTTTTACTTTTAAGAACTCACGATTTGATTCTATGAAGAGCACAGAATTGAAAGAACCCTCCCCCCCTAACATAGACCCCCTCAGTGGAATTACATTATTGGGGGAAGTCTTTTTAGGGTGGACTGAACTTAGGCATTCTGGCAAGGCCTTCAGCTTACTTGAACTCCTCTTTGAAGGCCTAGCAGAAATATTTAGGATTAATAGTTGGGCATATGCTGAATTAATTGAGTCACAATTTGTGGCTAGGTTTCCTTTAAAAAAAATATAAGTATGTATTTCTATGACTTTTTTCTGAACTCATCTACTTGTGTATACTTGTCCTGTTTTTATATGAATTTCAGGCTCATATACTTTCTAAATTAACCTCTGCCCCCTGCATTTCCTTCCACAGTCTTGAACACTGCAGGTGCTTGTCAGGGATTGCTTGCATAAGTGAGTGTTAGGTGAGAACTTGTAAGAGATGAACTTCTGATAGTTGTACAGCAGGTGTCACAACTCCTAAATATTTTGGATTTGGGTAACTAAAAATTGGTCTAGTTCGATTTTGATAGATAAATAATAAATTGTTTTCAGTAACAGAATTAGGGTGTTTTCAGCCAACTTGCCAGTTGTTTTTCTTTCTTTATTGAGTGTCGTGTTAACTTGTTGAATGTTTCACTTTTTGAAACAATTTCACAAGATTACTATAAGGGAATGATACCTTTTGTGTTCCCAGTTTTTAGAATATGTCCATTTGCTTAAAATTAGTAACAGTTTGTGACAGTGAGTTGTTTAAACTGAGCACCAGGTTCTAAGTTTATTGTTTATACTTCCAGACAATAAATGCTGGGAAGAAACCTGTCAGGTAGAGGTGTATGTGTGTGTGTGATTTGGAAGAAAAAAGTTCTAGAACTGTTTAACCTATCTTACCCATAACAAATATGGGGGTCAAATGCTTCTGTACTATGAAGGCTAAAAAAGGAATATACTTTGGTGATAATTTAGAAATTTGCTCAATTTTTGTAGACTAGAATGTTGCCTAAAGTAGTTTAAAGTTCTAATCTAAAAAAGATCTCATTCCTCTTTTTATCTGTGGAGTACTTTATAGGTGATGTGGCTGTGGATGATATAGACGTTGATTACTTACTGGATTAATTTTCTAAAGTCAAGATTGAAAACAATATTCACTGGAGAGTGAATGTTTTCCTTATATGGAGAACGGTTTTAAGTGGGTACCGAAGTGTGTACCAGGAAATATTTCTATAGGACTGACAGTTCATTAATACAGAATTGAAACAGTCTGATTTCGCATAGATTAGAGGCATTTGACTGAACAAAGTTTTTGTTTATTTTGATCATTAAAATTTAGTTATTTCAACGTACAGGTTTTATGACCTACTTTGCCAATACATTAAGGATTGTGCAGAAACTTTGGGCTAGACATGTATTTGGTAAACTTCTGACAGCACTTTGAAATTCAGCATTTGCTAATTTAAAAAATTAAACCATACTTGAAACAGAATGGTTCTTGAATTTAATGAGTGTGGGGCTTCTGAGAATACTTAACTAGAATTTTGAAATTTGGAACCTCTGATGATTGCAGGGAGCGAAAGCTCTGCTGTTCCCTGCGAGAGTTGAGCGATTACGCCTCTCAGAGTTATGACAGTGGAGCTCAGTGCCGCAGTGCCGTGAATGAACTGTGCAATTGTCTAAAGCAGAAGTTACTACTCATTTGGCAATATTTATTCCCACCAGTGTCCACCAAATGTCTCCATGATATGTGTGATTCCTGATTGCTACACCTGAGGTACAAAGTACAGTAGAGATTGAAAGGAAGGCAAGCTCTTTCCCTCTTTGGGGGTGTTGGTGTGGGTGTTTGCTTCCGGGATGGGCATTTGGACGAGTATGTATGACAGGGAGGAGCTGCATGAACTAATGCACTGATAATAAAGCGTGGGCAGTCACTGGGCTCAGTAGGAACCTGAGTGTGTGCCATAGGAAAGAAGTTGCACAACTCCACTGTTGGCCAGTTCCTGGAGAAGCTTGTTGGGGAGCATCTCTGCCTTCCCTCCTTCATCCATAGAATAAGAGCCGTGACCCTCGGTTACGTCTCACTCCTGGACCAGAAGATAGGCTGTGTTCCCATCAGCACCATGTAGGAGTGTGAAACAGCCATGTGCAGTCGCGGAGGTACCGCGAAACCACTGGTGCAGCCAGACCTTTCTCCTAAATCAGCGGACTTAATAGAGGTAGTGGTTTCCAAAGTTTACCCCTCTGCAACTCCAGTTCAGTTTCATTTGTTGGGTGGTAGTAATCAATGGGAAAATCTAGAAACAAGTGCAAGCTGAGTTCAGTGAGTGTCAGCGAAAGTACGGCATAGCTTCTGTTCTGCAGGCTGGAGTGGAAGAGGGAGAGGAAGCTGCCAGGGACCTGAGCTGAGGGGAGATTTTGTAGCCCTGGATGGAAGATCAGTGCCCGAGGCACTTCAGAGTTCTCCACGTTTTGACATCAGCAGTGTCAGCGGAGGAATGCCTCAGACATGTTCAAGAATGGATGTGCTTTTAGTAGCAATAGTAATTCAATATAAGGGAAATTACTGAGATCTGATTTCAGTGCCTGAAGAGGTTACCCATGAGAATGAAAAGAAAGAAAATGAGGGCCCCAAAGAGTTATTAAAAAGTTGGTTTAACATGACCTATCAGCAGTAAAGAGGAGTGTCTGAGGTGCACGGTGAAGTCCTGTCTGCAGTTCACTCGCACCCACTTTTCTGGTGTGTGTTTGGGAATGGAGCCTGGTGGTGGGAGGTACATGTGCGCCTCGGGTTTGGGGATGTCAGGGTCAGCAGCTCTGGTCTCCTCTTTCAGGTCCTCCCCTGACTGCATGTTCTGGGAGCGGGGCTGTAGGAGGTGAGGTGGTGGTGGCAGTGGAGAGGGTGGAGGAGGAGCAGGAACCTGGGTGATGACAGACAGAGCAAGCCCTAGCAGAGCAAGCCTTTTATACATGGAGCTGGTCCTTCCCTTTGAGACTGGAAGCCCGCTTTTCCCGGAGCTGCCTTCCAGTGCACTGTCGCTCACCGTGGTCCCTAGGACGCCTGCTCTGGCTGGTCAGAGTCTCGTTCTCATCATTGAATACTAGTTTAGCTCAGACTGCCTTTCTAATTCTTTTCATGACGTGCATTCTTTAAAAGGACAAACCTCAGGAGGCAGAACATTTCCTTCAAATAAAGACTTAGGTTTACAGAATGTGCTTTGGAAGGTTGAAGGTAAAGTCATACAGAAAAAAAATTCGAATGTATATAACTCAATAGGATGTTTTGCCTACTGTTGTATATCATTATTTTGTTTTTTTCTATATATGACATTTTATTATTCAACTGTTACTTGCTGAATGATTGTTTTTGATTTGTGTGTGTGTGTGTGTGTTTGTTTTTGTTTTTTTTTGAGACTAGGTCTCACTATTTTTGCCTGTGGAACCACAGGCTCCTGTTGCCTGGGGTACCACCACAGACTCAAGCAATCCCCAGCCTCAGCTTCTCAGGTAGCTGGAATTACACGCATGTGCCTCCACGCCCAGCTATATTTTTTTGGGACTAGGTCTTGCTACGTGCCCCCAGTGGGACTTGAACCGTGATCCCTGACCTTGACCTTGTCTTCCTGGGCTACCGCTTACAGGCATGCGCCACCATGCCTGGCTGATTGTTTATTGCTAACAGTAACGACTGGCATTTATCGAGCATCTAAATGCTGACCAATTTTCAAGCAATATTTGGCAAAAATTGAGTTTTTAAAGTTGTAGTTTCACTGAGGTAAACAGACCATAATGTTCATCCTTTTAAAAACTGAATAATCCAGTCATTTTTAGTCTATTTTATCACATCCCAAAAGAAACCTGGACCCATAGCAGCCGTGCCTTGTGCTCACACTCTCCTGTCCCCCCCCTCCTTGGCAGTATATTCTCTGTTGATTGGTCTCTCTTGGACAGTTGATATAAATGAGATTTCATTTATCATACCTAGTGTGACATTTCTCACAACAAGCACAGTATTTTCAGGGTTCTTAGGTGTCGTGGCAGGGTTGGTACTATATTTAAAGAATGTCCCATTTATGTGAGTGTGCCACATGCTGCTTCTCCGCCGATCAGTTAACAGACTTTTGAGTCGTGTCCGCACTTTGACCGTTATGAATAATGCTGCTGTGAACATTCATGTGTAGGCTTTCTTTTCTGGACAGCATGTTTTCATTTCTCCTGGGTATAAAATCCTGGGAGTGGAATTGCTGCATCATTACAAATACAATTTTAATAGAATCATTTTAGCCAGATTTGTTTTGTTACAACAGTTTTAAAGTGGAATTCTCTTAGATGAACAAGAGCTGTGTTGTAGGTCTTCCAAAATATCTCTGCTTTTTGGATTGCCTTAAGAAAAACTCGGAGAATTTGTTCCAGAAGGGCTTCTTCAGAGAGTGCCCAGTGTAAATGAACTCACACCGTTGATGTACACACTGTCGGTGTGAAGAGGCGTGGCAGGCTCTGGAGGTCCCTCCCACCACAGAATGTCAGGTTCTCGTCATGTGTGACACTAACGATTCTAGGTGAATCTTCTGTGAACCTCAAGGATCTAGGAAAATAGAATATAGTATAGAGATTTAAAGGGTGGAGCATCCGGAGCTTTACTTCATGGGTTTAAGAATGGACACTGATGATGGGGATGATGGGCTGTTGACTCACTCTGGTGCCTCACTTTCCTCAGGTATCATGTTACTGAATTCAAGGTGTTGTGAGGGTGAGGTGGGTTAGTACAAGTGAAATACTTGGGCTGCTTGGCACATGGTAAAGAGTTAATAAAGGTTAGGAGTTCTTGTGTTGGTTTGGTCCAGAGCTGAAGAAGATTTCTGGGGACATACAGACTTTACTTACAATGCAGTGAGGTAGTCTTCTATCAAAAGCTCTCTCAGCTGACTCACAAGCAATAAAATTATTTTGAGGTTAGCATGTAAGTAAAAATGCACATTAAACGTTTTATTCCCCCCCTTTAAAAGAACTACTAAACGTTTAGCTTACCTTTTTAAAAATTTTGTTTGTCTGACTTTTCTAGAACTGTGTATACTCAACAATCGGCTTACTTCAGTTACATTCAGCAACCAGTTAGGGAAAGCACTCCTGGAATTTCTAACTCTTGGGCGAGTTCCTCCATGCCATCTCTCTGCTGCTTCTGTAGAAGCCAGTTTTCCAGGTTTTTAGCCCAGCCCAGATCCTTCTCACTGTCTTCCTCCTTCCCCTGAGAGTTCCTCAGGTTGTTTTTTAAAATTGCAGTGAAGAATTATAAAAATAGTGCACATTTACTCTTTTGGGAAAATACACATAATAGAAAGATGAAAATCATCTGTAATCTCACCAGCCAAAGATACCACTGCAAATAAGTGTTTATAGAATTCCATTTTCTCAGCTTGTTTTTAGCTACATATTCTTGAAAAGATACAACTAAACAAACTTTTTTTTTTTAACTGACTATATACCAAGGTTTCCCCATATAATTGTTCCTACAATGTTCCATATAATTGTTCCTTAACAAGAAGTGTGTGAACACAGGAAAATATATTAGAATAGTATTAAAAGTTCATAGTGAGCAAAAGCAAAGTCTTGCTGTACCTCTTTTTGCCTTGACACCTCTCTGGAAATAATGACTCTCAATTTTTATGGTTGTTTCTTCTTGCTTTCTGATATTTATCACAGTATTTAAAAGCACTGCTTTATCAATTGTAGACTTTTTTCTTGACTTGTTATAGCATAGGAGTTAGCCCTAAAATAATTTATATAATCAGAAAGTCTTTTTTTTTTTTTTTTTTTTAAGACTAGGTCTTGCTATTTTTGCCCGTGGAACCGCAGGCTCTCGTTGCCCAGTGTACCACAGACTCAAACAGTCCCCAACCTCAACTTCCCGGGTAGCTGGGATTACAGGCACGCGCCACCACGCCCAGCTATTTTTTTGGAACTAGGTCTCGCTACGGGCCCCAGGCGGGACTCGAACCGTGATCCCTAGCCCTGGCCGCTTCATAGGCTGAAGCTTACAGGCACAAGCCACCGTGCCCAGCTTAGAAAGTCTTCTTATCCTCCCATTCTATTTTTTTTGTTGCTGTTGTTGAGACTAGGTCTTGCTATTTTTGCCTGTGGAACCTCAGGCTCACGTTGCCCAAGGTACCACAGACTAAAGCAGTTCCCAGCCTCAGCTTCCCAGGAAGCTGGGATTACAGGTGTGCGCCACAATGCCCAGCTATTTTTTTGGGACTAGGTCTTGCTCTGTGCCCCTGGCGGACTCGAACCGTGATCCCTGGCCGGGGCTTCCTAGGCTGCCTCTTACAGGCATGTGCCACCATGCCTGGCTCCCATTCTATTTATTTATTTATTTAGAGTCTGTGTCTTGCTGTGTTGCCTAGGGGACCAGAGACTCAACTTGCCTGGGGTAACCTCAAGTGATCCCCAGCCTCAGCCTTCAGGTAGCTGGGATTACAGGTGCCCGCCACGGCGCCTGGCTGCTTTTTCGAGACTCAGTCTCGCTTTGTTGCCCGGGGTAAGTTTTGAACCACGAACTCAAGTTATCCCAAACCTCTTACTTCCCAGCGCTTGTTCAACAGGCGTGCTCACCACGCCTGGCCCATTCCAGTTTTCACTTGTGTCTGGGATAAGTCTTGGGGGATCTTTTATGCTGTTGTAACTATGTAGGTATCACTCACAATCACTGAAAGTGTGTTATGACTATGGGTTTTCTTGTGAGTGGTTTGTTTTTTCTTTTTTTCTTTTTATCTAGCCAGTGCACTATCAGGCGTGTAAAATAACATCACTATTCTTTTCCAAGCTCACAAAGGTACCAGTACTTACTTTCCCTTGTTTCTCTCCTGCAGCCCTTAACGTTTCTGCTCTCGGCTGAGCGGGCCTGCTCTTCCTCCTGTGGTCTTCTGGTCGGCCTATGGGACAGCTTTTGGCTGGTCTGCCGTATTGCTTCTGTCTCTGGGGCCCTTCCTTGGTTTGTTTTTTTGAGACTAGGTCTTGCTATTTTTGCCTGTGGAACCGCAGGCTCTCGTTGCCCGGGGTACCACAGACTCAAGCGATCCCCAGCCTCAGCTTCCCAGGTAGCTGGGATGACAGGCGCGCGCCACCACGCCCGGCTGTTTTTTTTGAACTAGGTCTCGCTACGGGCCCCAGGCGGGACTCGAACCGCGATCCCTAGCCCCGGCCGCTTCATAGGCTGAAGCTTACAAGCACACCGTGCCTGGCCTGGGGCCCTTCCTTGGTTTACTTCTTTTTCCAGCTAACCTCTGCTCCCTTCCTGAGGATGGTGCATAAGAAAGAAACTTTCCCTTTTGTCATTCTTACACATTGGAAGTGCCTTTTTCAGTTGTCGTTAGTGATAGTTTGGCCAAGTGTAGCACTTGAAATCTGAAACTCAGCTTCACT
This sequence comes from Uropsilus gracilis, assembly GCA_004024945.1. Taxonomy (NCBI): domain Eukaryota; kingdom Metazoa; phylum Chordata; class Mammalia; order Eulipotyphla; family Talpidae; genus Uropsilus; species Uropsilus gracilis. The sequence continues at coordinate 8,928 of PVHY01021527.1, forward strand.
TGAAAGGTTCTCTCTATTGTGAGTTGTGCTATCCGCCAGCTAATGCGCTGGTGAGAAGACTGGAGCCTTTCTGAGGACTCCTTCATGTCTGACCTTTTTCAGATTTTCCTTTCGAAAGAGCTCTTTCCATGGTTTCTAGTATTCCTAAAGTTTGCACTGATGTCATATACCTTGATACAGCTCTTTCTTCGTTCGTCGTGCTGCTGGGTACTTAGCGGGTACTTTGGAATCGGAAACTCACGCTCCGTAGTTCTGGGAAGTTTTCTCGTGTTGGCTAATTTTCCTCCAAATTGCTTGGTTTTCTTCTTGAATGCCTGCTGGCTCTTCTGGACTGATCTTAACTAAGTTTCTTATTTTTTAAAGCCTTCTTATCTGCCCTTTTGTTCTGCTTTCTGGGAAATTTCTTTCTCTTCATCTTCAAACTCCTCTGTTAGATCAGTTTTTATTTCAGTATCAGCTGTATTTCCAAAAGTCATCTTTTCTGTTCTTTTTTTCAGTTTATTGATATGTTTTCTTGTATTTCTTATAATGATAACTTATAGGTTGACGAAGTCCAGTTTAGTTTACGTATAGAGTGCAACTCATTCTTCTTAGTGTACAATTTTGGGAAACATCACAAGCACCATCAAATAGAGAATAATTTCACCACCGCCCTCAAATCTCTTGTATTCCCTTAGTCAGCCGCTCCCCCGCCTTAACTCTAGGTTACCTCTATTTTCTGTCCCTACAGTTTTGCCTTTTCCTGAGTATTGTATAAATGAGATTATAATTCGGTATAGCCTTTTGAATCTGACTGCTTTTACCTATCATAGAATCTTTGAAATTCTGGAGAGGTACTGCTTATATCATTAGTTCATTTCTGTTTTGCGCTGATGAGAGGTAGTTTATAATATGGATATGTCACAGTTGGTTTACCCATCCACCATTTGAAGAACATCTGGCTTATTTCCAGGCTTTGGAGATTATAAATAAAGCTGTTATTAATAGTCACAGGTTTTTGTGTGAACATAGTTTTTATTTCTTTTGGGTAAATACCTAGAGTGGAATTGTTGGGTGGTATGTTAAGTGTGTTTTATCTTTATAAGAAACCAAACTGGGGCTGGGCACGGTGGCTTGTGCCTGTAAGCTTCAGCCTATGAAGCGGCCGGGGCTAGGGATCGTGGTTCGAGTCCCGCCTGGGGCCTGTAGCGAGACCTAGTTCCAAAAAATAGCCGGGCATGGTGGTGCATGCCTGTACTCCCATCTACCTGGGAAGCTGAGGCTGGGGATTGCTTGAGTCTGTGGTATCCCGGGCAATGAGAACCTGTGGTTCCACAGGCAAAAATAGCGAGACCTAGTCTCCAAAAAAAAAAAACCAAACTGTTTTCCAAAGCAGCTTTTACCATTTTATATTCCCCTGGCAATGGATGAGGGTTCCAGCCTTTCTAATAAGTTTATTGTATGTTTCATTATGACTTAAATTTGCATTTCCCTAATGATTAATGATGCTGAGCAGCTTTACATATGCTTATTTGCTGTCTATGAAGCAGATCTTTGGCAAAGTATCTGTTGAAATATTTGCCAGTTTTTAATTGGGTGGTTTGTTTCCTTATTACTGAATCTGGAAAGTTCAGCTAATTTAATGATTATTTGTGATATATAATTTCCCAAGCTCTTTTCTCTGTTCCTTTTTCAGAGCATCCTATTAATCCCAATGTCCTCTCTTCACTCTCTCAGCACATTCAGAGTTTTCTTCTTCAGATTTCCATTCTTCTGTTTTAGTTTTCTTGTTTATGTATTGGAGGCTTTATTCAAATATCTTGCCTAGTTCATATTTGGTCAGGAGTGAGACGCTGACTAGCACTTTCTGAAGGGCATGATTTGTCAACCAGAGGGTGTTACTGTGACGTAATTGGGCAGTGTGGGAACCTTTTCTTTGGTAGAGGCCCAGGTATCAGGTTTTGTTTTTGTGTGTTTTTATTTTCTCTTTTACTCTTTTAATTATTTACTCCTCTTGTGAGTCTCTTTTCTTAAGGGAATATTTCTTAAACCCTTGCCTGGGGGTCTGGATGAGTATGTATGCCCAGTATCCTGGGAAGCTGGGTGAGGAAGCATGACTAGTGCTTCCCCCATTTCATTCTGTCTCCCTTTCATGAGTCCTCAGCCTTTGAAACAACCTGGTCCAGGGCGCCTGGTGCCTCCACATCTTCAGCTGTCTTACTTCTCCCCAGCTTCCTCTGAAAGTTCTTAGAATGAATGGCTGTGTCCTCTCTGATAAGTTACCTCCGCTCCCACTTTTCCATAGTCCACAAATTACCTGAAATTGTCTAACTTCTATGTCTCCCCTCTTTTTCTTTATCCCCTGCCTCCCCTCCCATGTATTGAGATGTAATTGCCATTGAACATTGTAATAGTTTAGGTATAGAACACAATAATTATATATATATATATATATATATATATATATATATATATATATATATACCATAAAATGATTAGTAATCATCACCTCACATAATGGTACTTTTTTTTGTGGTGAGAACTTTCAAGATTGTTGAACTATACATTATTGTTAACTATACTCACCATACTATATATTGTTGTCATGGTTCACTGTTTGTATGTATTGTTAAGTGACCACTACATAAGTCTAGTTAATATTCATCACTGTATAGCAGGCTGCTGGTTTCATGGACCTGCACCACATGACAGACAGCACCAGAGCATCAGGACTGAATGCAATTTGGAGACTCAGAATTTTAAAGCTGCACTAAGAAGTAAAGGTTAAGGCAGTGGCTATAAAACCAATATTCTATACAGGGGCACTTGCAAATTGTGCTGCATTAAATGAAAGAAAAGCTATTAGGGGGATACTTTATAAGAATAAACTATTGCAATAAATTATGTATGAAATGGAAAAAAAATATTCATCACTGTACATAGTTTGGAATTTTTTTCCTATTTGACAACTTTTTTTTTTTTTTGTTTTGAGACTTGGTCTCACTATTCTTGCCCATGGAACCGCAGGCTCATGTTGCCCTGGGGTATCACAGGCTCAAGCAATCCCCAGCCTCAGCTTCCCAGGTAGCTGGGATTACAGGCGTGCGCCACCATGCCCAGCTATTTTTTTGGAACTAGGTCTCACTACATGCCCCGGGTGGGACTCGAACCGCAATCCCTGGTTCCAGCCATGGCATCCTAGGCTGCCGCTTACAAGTACACGCCACTGTGCCCAGCCTGACGAGAACTTTTAAGACTTACTCCCTTGCTGGGCGTGGTGGTGCATGCCTATAATCCCAGCTATCTGGAAGGCTGAGGCCAGGGATCACTTGAGTCTGCGAGTTCGAGACTACTGGGCAACATAGTGAGACTTAGTCTTAAAAAAATAGCTGGGCGTGGTGGCGTGCGCTTGTTATCCCAGCTACCTGGGAGGCTGAGGCTAGGGATCACTTGAGTCTACCCTGGGCAATGTAGTGAGACCTAGTCTCTAAAAAACAAACAAACAAACAAACAAACAAAAAAAGACTTACTCTCTTGGTAACTCTCAGATGTACAGTATAGTATTATTATTACTGTTGTCATGCGTGCACAGTCCATACCCATGACTAACTTGATCTTTGTACCTTTTAATACCTTTCACCCATTTTGCCTTTCCCCAGTCCCTACCTCTTGCCTTTGGCAACCACCATTTTCTCTGTATCTGTGAGTTTTTGTTTTAAGACTTCACTTATAGGCCAGGCACGGTGGCACATGCCTGTAAGCGGCAGCCTAGGGAACTGTGGCGGGGATCAGGGATTGCGGTTCGAGTCCTGCCCAGGGCAACATAGCAAGACCTAGTACCAAAAAATTAGCTGGGCGTGGTGGCACGTGCCTGTAATCCCAGCTACCTGGGAAACTGAGGCTAGGGATTGCTTGATCAGTGGTACCCCGGGCAACATGAGCCTGAGGTTCCAGGGGCAAAAATAGTGAGACTGAGTCTCAAAGGAAAAAAAGACTTCACATATAAGTGAAATCATACAGCATGTATCTTTCGCTCTGACTTATTTCACTAGCTTAGTGCCCTCCGGGTCCATTCATGTTGCAGATGACAGGGCCTCGTTTTTAATGGCTGAATAATATTCCTGTGTGTGTATGTGTGTAAACATTATCCATTCTTCACTGAGGGCCTCAGATTGTTTCCCTATCTTGGGCTATTGTAAATAACTTCTTCCCAATAGTTTTCTATTGGGAAAACTAAGGTAAATGTTACACTGTGACTATAAATAAATTAATTAAATAAAGTTGCAGTGAACATGAGGGGAGCGTCTATAGGTGTTTTGTTTTCCTTGGATAAATACTAGAAATGGAATTGCTGACTCATATGCTGGCTCATATGGTAGTTCTTTTTTTAACATTTCGAAGACCCTTCTTGTCATCGAATGTTTTAAACTGGAAGATGTCGTGGTAAAGCTGAACTTTCTGAAAAATAATTTGATCTCTGGGTATATGATTTATTGTTATGTCATGTGACTCATATAATGTAACTTCTAGTAGCTACAGAGAATTGCATGGTAAGCAAATCTTTAAATACTTAAAACTGTTTGCTATGATTCCTTTAGTAATTGTTCTTTCAGATAAATTTTGGTTTACATCCCTCCCCTTTTTTTTTTTAAAGACTTTCACAACATAGTGCTAACGTGGGTATTATATAACATAACATTCTATGCCATGTAACATGCGTGTTTAATGTATATACTGTGTTATAAATGCATTTCTACCTGCAGTGTGCGAAAGTACCCATTTCCCACCACTGTTTATTTCTCTCTCTTTTTTTTTTTTTTTTTTTTTTTTGAGACTAGGTCTCACTATTTTTGCCTGTGGAACTGCAGGCTCACTTTGCCTGGGGTACCACAGACTCAAGCAATCCCCAGCCTCAGCTTCCCAGGTAGCTGGGATTACAGGTGCATGCCACCACACCCGGCTATATATTTTTGGGACTAGGTCTCGCTACGTGCCCCTGGTGGGACTTGAAACGTGATCCCTGGACCCGGCCGTGGCTTCCTAGGCTGCCACCCACAGTCATGCGCCACCATGCCCGGCCTTGATTATTCCTCTTGAACCATCTTTGCAATGGTTGGGAGAAGAGCTCTCTTGTTTGATTCACGTCTTTGCGGTGGAATAGTATTCAGCCATCAAGAAGATCTTGGAACCTCCAGGGTAGTAGTCTGAGAAGCATGCTTGGCAGAGAAAGACAACTACTATATGCTCTCTTTGCTAATACAACTTGATACTTTCATGGCTACTGATCTCCATATCTACTTGTAGTCATACTTTTTTTCCTGTGTTTTACTCATCAATGAAAGAATAATTGTTGTAGCCCTTCCCTTAGATGTGCTGAAGGCACATCAGATTCAGTACATTCCAAGTGGAATTCATGTTTCAGTGACCTCTCCCAACCTCCCATTTCCTTGTTCAGCAGCTATTGACACTTCCCACTGAGTTGGCCAAGTCAGAAGTGAGGAAAAAAAGCAAACTCCTCCTTGTGCTTCCCCTTCCATGTGCAGACTTGTCCTTAGTCCCTTGGAGCCTGTGTGTTAATATCTCAGGTATCTGACTTTTTTGTCTGTCCAGGCTAAAGGGTCCCTTAGTTGGACCGTCTTCTCCCTCACTTAACTTCATGTAGGAGTCAGCCTGCCAGCTTGGCCGTTTTATTTACCTCCCTTCCCCTCCCCCCTCCAGAGCCCTGCTCTGCTCCAAGGCAGACCTGGCCATGTTACATCCTTTTGTGAACATCTTCTGTGGGGAAATGGTTGTGTTCTAGCATGGTTTGTAAATAGTCCATGGCTTGACTTTTGCTTCCCCTGCCACCTTCCTTGCTGCTTTGACGTGTTTCTTTACTCAAAAAAAATGTTTAAAAAGTACCTAATGATGACCTGCAGTTTTCCAGATACTACCTGGGATGTAGCCATGAATTAGGTTAGTATGGCCCTTACCCTGAGGTAGCAGGGAGGGCAGCTAGTGCATGGGGAGAATCTTTCTTAGGTGACAAATAAGTATGATTTAGTCTGCAGGGGCTTCCCTGAAGAGGTAACAGCTGGTTCAGAATTAAAGTAGCCAGGTGAAGAGAGGTAGAAGAGTGTTCTAGGCCCTAGGATCACCAGCACTGTGGAGGGAAAAGGGTTTAAGCAGAGGGTTATGTGATCGGTTTTGTAGTGGTGTGTGTGTTTTTTCATTCTGGCTCTAGAATAGAGAATGAATTCAAGTGGGTGGGCTAAGAATGGATGAAGGAAATTAGACAGTTGAAGTAGACCAGGCAAACAGATCTTGTACTGGGTTGATATGGGGGGGGAGGGCGGCGGGCGAGAAATAATTTAAAGTAATTTAGGACTTTAGATAGCCCAGCTGAATGATAGATGGTGAAGGGAAGAAAAGAAGTCAAGGATGAAGCCTAAATCTCTTGTTTTCATTCCTGATTCATTTTTCTTCACCTTGAGTTTTATGTCAAGTAAAACAATTCTTTGTAGTTCCCCTGTTCACTGCTTTGATGATCACTTAATCGTCCATGACCTACCACTTAGTTTTCTGGTCACCAGCCCCTTTTCCAACCCAGCTGTGGTTATGTTCTTTTTGCTTTTCTCTTCCCTCCCACATTCCTCCTCACTCTGTTGTTCCCAGGGACCTTGTGCATATATTCGTTGTTTAGTTTCCAAATACCTGGGGAATTTTCTGTTGTTGATTCCTAATTCATTATGTCCAGAAAGTATACTTGGTATAACTTTGATTTTGTAAAAACACTTCTAGAGCTTTGTTTCGCTCCCTGAAATATTGTGTCTAGGCAGCTATGCCATGTGTGCGTGGAAAGAAAGTATATCCTGCTGCAGGAAGGATGGATTGTTCAATAAATGTCAGTTCTTTCAAGTTCATCACACTACTATTCGGGCCTTCTGTATCCTCGCTGATTTTTTGTTTACTTTTTCTGTTGTTATTGGGGAAGGGGTAGTGAAACCTACAAACCTACAGCTGTTGTTATGGATTGGCCCGTTTTTCCTCGGAGTTTTGTCATTCTCTATGTATTTTGAGGCTCTGCTAATAAGTACATACACATTGAGAAAGGATTGTCTGTCTTATCCTTTGAATTTGCAACCTTTGTCATTAAATTTGCTAAAGCCTTGTACAGAAGTGAACTGTTCATTATCTGTCTCCTTCACCAGCCCCTACTGTGGGGCAGGGTGGGTCACACGCATCTCTCAGTGCCTGTCAGTCTCTCGTGTGCGGTAGACAGCGTAGGTCATTGTTGAGCTATGAGTGTACGGTGTGATTCAAAGTTTCTGCGCTCCTTGCTCTTAGTGATGCACTGTTCAGTATGGCGGCCACTAGCTACATGTGACTATCTGTACATCTAAATTATGTACAAGTGAAATTTCTTTTTTATTTTTTCTTGAGACTAGGTCTCGCTATTTTTGTCATGGAACCGCAGGCTCTTGTTGCCCGGGATACCACAAACTCAAGTAATCCCCAGCCTTAGCTTCCCAGGTAGCTGGGATTACAGGCGCACGCCACCACGCCCACTATTTTTTTGGAACTAGGTCTCGCTACAGGCCCCAGGCAGGACTTGAAACGCGATCCCTAGCCCTGGCCGCTTCATAGGCTGAAGCTTACAGGCGTGAGCCCCCATGCCCGGCTGAAATTTCATTTTTTTAGTGATACCAGCAACATTTCAGATGCCCAGAAGACACGTGGCTGGTGATTCCCATATTGCATCACACAGATGTAGAACATTTGAGTCATTTAATGTCATCAGAGAAAGTTCTCTCAGACTGAGCTCTTCTCACCAGGCTGAGTCTGCAAGACAGCATTTACCTCGTGTCTCTTTTCTTCTGAACTGTTACTTGCAGTCTTCCCCAGTGTGGCCATGTTCCCCTCGCATTTTGGCTCTGGTTCGCTTTTGTTGAGACTGTTGACCCAGTGTTATTTGGTATCTGGTGTCTGAATGTCTGACACTTGGAATCAGCTTTGATATGACTGCACGTCATTTGTTGTTCTTGATAGCATGGGCAAGAGGCAGGTAGTTAACAGTTTTCGAAACTGCTAATTCCTGGTAATTAAGATCAGAGTTGTAGGACAGAAGGGAAGGATGGATTAAAATTCAGACTTTTGTTGAGGAGAAGCTTAATTTCATAATTCAGAAAATACTTGTGGTTGTAACAGTTTAGAAATTGGCGTGTGAACTGAATTGTGATGTGCTGGTAAAGTTTTCCAGTGTGCCTGGGTTCTCTGATAGGAGACCTTTCTGGCCAGGTTATTTCCTAATTGTTTTCGAGGAAAAAGACCTTGGTTTTTTCTTAATGGAGTTCTTTTGTTATTGAAATGATGTTAAATGGCAACTAAAGAAGCTCTGGAGATTTGCTAAGAAAGTTAATGCGTTGGCATCCTCTGCTAGTAGGTGTCATCTGAAATTCTCACACTTGAGCATGATCAGATGGTTTATGCTGGATGACAGTGGTTGGTAGGTGAAATTTCTGTATTTTCATTGTCATGGCTTCCTGCTTGAGTTCAGTGTGCTAACATTGCCTCCTTTGAGGTCTGCCTGTTTATAGTATATTCTATTTATAGAACTTAGGAAATATTTCAGAAATGCACATATTAATCTGTGTGGAATTTCTCGTCCTTTTGCCTTCTAATGTTTCCACAATTGTGTCAAGACTTGTGTGAAGAAAGACTCCAACATCTAAAATACTGGTAAAATTTTAGCTGCCTCTTGTCAGTGCCTTGCCCCCTGTCCTTGGTATCTATCTATCTATCTATCTATCTATCTGTCTGTCTGTCTGTCTGTCTGTCTGTCTGTCTGTCTGTCTGTCTGTCTGTCTGTCTATCCTAATCTATCTATGACTATGTCTCGCTATTTTTGCCTGTGGAACCACAGGCTCTCGTTGCCTGGGGTACCACAGACTCAAGGAATCCCCAGCCTCAGCTTCCCAGGTAGCTGGGATGACATGCGCGCACCATCACGCCCAGCTATTTTTTTGGAACTAGGTCTCGCTATGACCCCAGGCGGGACTCGAACCGCAATCCTAGCCCCGGCCGCTTCATAGGCTGAAGCTTACAAGCACGAGCCACTGTGCCCGGCCATGTCCTTGGTATTTAGGTCGTCTCACATGCTCCTTGAAAATCTTACTCAGTAAATTACCCTTTTCTACACTGCGTGACCATAGCCTTTCAGTGGTATGCATATAATAATAACAGATTTTAGAAGCAGGCTTACTATAATTTCAGGTACATATTTGGTCTGAATTATCCAGGTGAAAATGCCTCCAGATTTCTCATTCTCTGTAAACTTGCAAGATGCCTTCTCTAGATATATTATCTGGAATTGCCTAAATAGTTGAGTTGTGTGAATCTTCTGAGTCCTGGAGGAAGCCTAATAGTGGAGACTGTTTATGTCAGGCACCCCAAATTCAAATCCTCAAGTATGTAAAGATGTAAAAGTGGCTTTTAAAAATTTTTTTAAATTTTAATTTAATTTAATTTTTTAAAAAAATTATCTATCTATCTATCTATCTATCTATCTATCTATCAATCTAATCTAATCTAATCTAATCTAATCTAATCTAATCTAATCTAATCTAATCTAATCTAATCTATCTTGGGAGACTAGGTCTCACTAGTTTTGCCCGTGGAACCATAGGTTCACGTTGCCCGTGGTACCATGGACTCAAGCAATCCCCAGCCTCAGCTTCCCAGGTAGCTGGGATTACAGGTGCACACCACCACGCCCAGCTATTTTTTGGGACTAGGTCTCGCTTTGTTGCCCCAGGTGGGACTTGGATGGTGATCCCCAGACTCCATTGCGACCAGACTTGCCTTTTTTTTTTTTTTTTTAAAGAAAATCTTTCTTAAGGTATAACTACATTTGCTGTTCATATATATTTGGCTTTAAAAATTAACTCTGTTTTAGCTGAGCACGGTGACTTGTGCCTGTAAGCGCAACCCTAGAGCGTGACTGAGACTAGGAATCTCTTGAGTCCATGGGTTAAAGACCCGCCTGGGGCAATATAGCCATACCTATAGCCAAACCTATAGTCTCAAAAAATAGCTGGGCGTGGTGGTGTGCGCCTGTAATCTTAGCTACCTGGGAGGCTGAGACTGGGGATGACTTGAGTCTGTGGTACCCTGGGGCAATATAGCAAGACCTAATCTCAAAAAAGAAAAGAAAAACTAGCCCTGTTGAGATTGTAGTTCTTTTGCTTTCACGGGGAAGTGCTGTCCTGAATGTGCTAGATTTAGTCCCCCTGCCTGGTGTTTCCACTATGCGTTGGGTTACATTTTTTTTTTTTTTTTTTGAGACTAGGTCTTGCTATTTTTGCCTGTGGAACCGCAGGCTCTCGTTGCCCGGGGTACCACAGACTCAAGCAATCCCCAGCCTCAGCTTCCCAGGTAGCTGGGATGACAGGCCTGCGTCACCACGCCCAACTATTTTTTTGGAACTAGGTCTCGTTACGGGCCCCAAGCGGGACTCGAACCGCAATCCCTAGCCCCGGCCGCTTCATAGGCTGAAGCTTACAAGCACGAGCCACTCTTTATTGGTTCTTAAGCTTGAGTTTGACCTTAGAGAGTGATTTTTTTTTTTGAGACTAGGTCTTGCTATTTTTGCCCGTGGAATCACAGGCTCACTTTCCCTGGGGTACCACAGACTCAAGCAGTCCCCAGCCCCAGCTTCACAAATAGCTGGGATTACAGGCACACACCACCATGCCAGGCTATTTTTTGGAACTAGGCCTCACTGTGTTTCCCTGGGTGGTACTCAAACCATGATCCCCAGACCCCGCCGTGAATCCTAAGAACGTTGTTGCTTACAGGCACGTGCCACTGTGCCCAGCAGGCTAGGCAGACTTTCTAGGGAAGTATTGGGTAGTCAGTATTTTAGACTTTGTGGGCTAGATGCTCTCTGTTGCAAATACTCAACTCTACCATTGTAACATGAAAGAGGCTGGAGACAATAAGCAAACACATGCGTGTGGCTATGTTTAAATAAAACTTTACTTACAAGTACAGTTATAACTGTCCATAATTTGCCAACCCTTTTTTTGAGCACTAGACATTATTACTCTCTGATTTAGGTAATTAGGTTAGGAAACGAACTTTGAATTTTTAAAATGGATACTTCTGGAAGTCTAGTAATACTTTAGCTTTATTTTTGCTTTTTTCCTCCTTTCTAAGGAAAGAAATATAGAAGGTTTAGAAAACTCGATGACAATAGAAATGTTTTGGCTACTCTTCGTTGGTAACCATCTCTGTGTGCATGTGCTTATACTGTGCTTATACTGTGAGAGACTGTTTACATGTGTAGAATATGCAGTTCCTTTTATAAAATTGGACAATGCATACTTAATTTTATAAATTTTTTCACATACGCCATTAATTTTTCTATAAAAATATTCTCATGAAGCTTTCAACGAAGAACTTGGGGCTTTTTTTTTTTTTTTTGGAGACTAGGTCTTGCTATTTTTGCCCATGGAACCGCAGGCTCTTGTTGCCCAGGGTACCACAGACTCAAGCAATCCCCAGTCTCAGCTTCCCAGGTAGCTGGGGTTACAGGTGTGCACCACCACGCCCATCTGTTTTTTCGGAACTAGGTCTCGCTACGGGCCCCAGGTGGGACTTGAACCACGATCCCTAGCCCCGGCCACTTCATAGGCTGAAGCTTACAGGCCCGAGCCACTGTGCCCGGCCCTAGAACTCGGGGCTTTGAAAGCTCAATTTTGTATTTAGCCGCTTGTTCTTTTTTTCTAATTATTTCTGGTATTTGTTGATTAGGTTGCGTTATCATCTGCAAACAGGAATTATATGTACACATTTGATTTTGTTATACTTGCAATTCCTTTTTTAAACTGCATGACCTACTACCTCCAGAACAGTGGTAAATATTAGTTGTAATGATAGATCTTAGTGTGCATTTCATATTTTACGAGACGGATGCTAATATTTCAATGTTCATTGGCTGTTGTTTGAGTTCTTTAATTATGTTGAATATATGTGTTTGCTTTTTTCTGTTTGAGTTTTTTCCCCTTAATCATTTGTAGCTATTGTGTTTTGCCAATCATTTTCAGATGAAAGTCATGTGCTACATATCAATACAATTGTATTAGCAGATTTTATGATATGGCCTCATTCTTTTATTCCTGAAATGAACCTCTCAATCTTGTTAATTTTTTAATGTACTGTTTGATTTTTTAAAAGGTATTTTATTTTTTAATAGTTTATACATACAGAATGCATAATGTGCTTGAGATTTATCTGTATTGTGGGTGTATCAATAGTTAATTTATTTTTCTTGCTGAGTAACAGTCCATTATATGAATGTACTACAGCTCATTTCTCCATTTAATAGTTGAAGGACATTGGTTGTTTCATATTTTTGGCAATTATAAAGAAAACTGCCATAAACTTTTGCATATGGAACTTATTTATCTTGTGTAAATACCTAGGAGTGGGATTTCTGTAGTTGATAAGAAACTGTCAAATTGTTTTCCAAAATGGCTGTACCATTTTGCATTCTTAAGTCCTAGCAAATGTTCTGGTTACTCTTCATCCTGCTTAGCCCTTGGTAGTCAGTTTCTCTTTTTTGTAGTTTGCAATTTAGCTCCCTTATTAGGTTATAGGTATGTTTCACTGTGGTTTTAATGTTGCTACCCTACTAAGAGCTTCCAAGCATCTTTTCATGGGTATTTTTTTCTAGCTTGCATATCATCTTTGGTAGATACAGAAAACTTTATTGAGGCTGTTGTAATTTGATTGTTTTCTATTTTGAATGTAAGTACTTTGTTGGGTGTGTGATGTGCATGTATTTTCTTCTAGTTTGTGGCTAAGAAGTCTTTCTAGCTGTGGTGTCTTTCTCAGAGCAGTTTTACATTAATTTTGATGATGTCCAGTTAATTGATTCATTTCCTTAGTGTTTTTGGTGTTTACCTAAGGACTTTCTCCCTAACCTAGGGCCTGACAAACTTTTCTGCAATGGCCAGACATTACCTCAGATTTTGTGGGCCCTGTTGAAACAAGGTCATTGTAGCACCTTGTAGCATTGTAGCCATTATGTGAATTTAGTGAGTGTTGAAATGAATGAGAAGGGATATATTCCAGTAGAACTTTATGGACTCTTGAAACTTGAATTTTCACATCGTCAAATATTTTGGTTAACTTTTTCAATCATTTAGTAATGGTGGGTCATAGTTTTTGCCTCCATCTTTGACTCAGGATCACAAAGTTTTTTTTCTTTGGTCTTCTAGAAATGTTACACTTTTGGGTTTTTTGTTTAGCCTATCATTCCTTTGGGGCTAGTTTTTGTGTGGGGTATAAGGTAGGGTTAGTGGTCACTCTTGGGGGAGAGGGCGGCCTATGCATGTCCGCATGTCCGGTTGTTGCAGTACTGTTTGTTGAACTGAAACACTTTCTCCATTGTGTTCCTGTCAAAATACAAGTGACCATATTTGTGTGAGTCTATTTTTGGACTCTGTTTGCTTCCAGTGATCTCTTTCTCTCTTGTGCTACTGCAAGCAGTCAAGATCATGTATATGATCTTGATTACTCTTGCTTTTTGGTTAACTCTAGAAATATGGCAGCGTGAGCTATCCAACTTTGTTTTCTTTTTTCAAAATTGTTTTGACCATTTCGGATCCTGTGTATTCTCTCTCCCTCCCTCTCTCCCTCTCTCCTCTCTCTCTCTCTCTCTCTCTCTCTCTCTCTCTCTCTCTCTCTCTTTCTCTGACTAGGTCTCGCTCTTTTTGCCTGTGGAACTGTAGGCTCATGTTGCCTGGGGTACCACAGACTCAAGCAATCCCCAGCCTCAGCTTCCCAGGTAGCTGGGATTACAGGTGGGCACCACCCCGCCCAGCTATTTTTTGTGACTAGGTCTCTCGCTACGTGCCCCAGGCACGACTCAAACTGCGATCCCTGGCCCCTGCCGTGGCTTCCTAGGTTGCCACCTACAGGCATGCACCACCATGCCCAGCCTTCATTAATATTTTTGAATAAAGCCGGGCACGGTGGGTGCCTTTAAGAGCAGCCTATAGTGTGGCTGAGACTAGACTTGCTTGAGTTCGTGTGTTAGAGACCCACCCAGGGCAACATAGCGAGAACTAGTCACAAAAAAATAGCTGGGTGTGGTGGTGCGTGCCTGTAATCCCAGCTACCTGGAAAGCTGAGGCTGGGGATCACTTGAGTCTTTGGTATCCCAGGCAAAATAGCAAGACCTAGCCTCAAAAAAAACAAAACAAAACAAAAAAAAAAAAAAAAAACTTACCAATATCTGTAAAACATTCTAGGGCTTTAATTGGGATTGTGTTGAATCTCTGTTCTATTTGGGGAGAACTGGCATCAACAATCAACATTGATCTTCCAATGTTGGAATGCTGGATTCATTTTATCTGTCCATTAACTTATGTCTTTGGTCTCTTTCATCAGTGTTTTGTCATTTTTAGCATTCTGCTTCTGCAAATGCAGTTACATTTATACCTAATCATTTCAAAAATTTTGATGCTATTATAGTTGATACTTTTAAAAAATTTGAATATATAAAATTTGAACTTGCAGGTATAATAGAAATACAACTGATTTTATATATTGATCTTTGTGATCTTGCTAAACTCATCTGTTATTTAGTAAAATTTTTTGATAGATGTATTGAGATTTTCTAAATAGAGATGGTTTTACTTACTCCTTTCCAATCTGGATTACCTATCATGCTAGCTAGCATTTCTGGTATAGCATTGAAAAAGAGTAGTGAGAATGAAAACCTTTGTAAGTGCTTTTTCTGCAAGTATGGATGCTCTTATGGTTTTCCATTTGTAGTTTCTTGACACTGATTGGTTTTTGAATATTGAACAAGTCTTGCATTCCAGGAGTTGAACTTTATTATTATTATTATTACTTTTTTTTTTTTTTTTGAGACTAGGTCTCAATATTTTTGCCTGTGGGACCTCAGGCTCTCGTTGCCCAGGGTACCACAGACTCAAGCAATCCGCAGCCTCAGCTTCCCAGGCAGTTGAACTTTATATGGTTGTGATTTGTATTCGCTTTTACAGATTGCTGAGTGCTCGTACATGATGTGCTTTGAGGATTTTTATTTCTGTCTTTACGAGGAGTGTGGGCCTGTAATAATCTTTTCTTGTAATGTTTTCATCTGATTTTGATGAGTAACACTGGACTCAAAATGAATTGAAGTTGTTGCCTCTGTCTCTGTTTTCTGAAGAGATTTTGAAGATTTGTTACTAATTCTCCCTTAGAAGTTTGGTATATTACTCCACTGAAGTCATCTGGGCTTAAAATTCTCTGTTGGAAGATTTTTAACTGTGAATCTGTTTCTTTAATACATCAAAGGCTATTCTGGATGTGAATTATTTTTGAGTGGACTTTGGCTAATTTGTGTATTTTAAGAAATTTGTTTCTTTCATATGGATACAGTTTATGAATATAAAGTTCATAATATTTCCTTGTTCTTTTTAAGTATCTGTAGGCTCTATGATATAGTCATCGCTGTCATTCCTATTACTGAAATTTCTTTTTCTCTTGGTCTGTCCACAGGCTATTAGTTTAACTGACCTATGAAAAAATAGTCTTGAGTTTCATTGAATTTTATTTATCTGTTTGGTTTAGAGTATTTTTCTTTTCCATCTCATTGATTTTTGTTCTCTTTGTTTTTCCCTTTTGCTTGCTTTGAATCTAATCTGCACTTATTTTGGTTTCTGAAGATAGAAACTTATTTTGCAGTCTTTGACTTAAGACTATATATAATGTGGTATAAGTATATGATGGAATATTATGCATGCATCCATCAAGGAGGAGAAACATGTCATTCGCAGCAACTAGAAGGACTCATATTAGCAGAAACAAGCCAAAAAGAAAAAGAGAAATACAGGATGGTCTCACATATATGATGGGTATAGGGAAAAACAAAAAAAAAAAATGAATAAGCCAGGCATGGTGGCTCGTGCCTGTAAGCTTCAGCCTATGAAGCGGCCAGGACTAGGGATCGTGGTTCGAGTGCCGCCTGGGGCCCGTAGTGAGACCTAGTTCCAGAAAAATAGCTGGGCATGGTGGCGTGCGCCTGTAATCCCAGCTACCTGGGAAGCTGAGGTTGGGGATTGCTTGAGTCTGGGGTACCCTGGGCAACGAGAGCCTGCGGTTCCACAGGCAAA
>PVHY01021528.1:0-23760 GCA_004024945.1 Uropsilus gracilis
GAAGGCTGTATCCTCATTGTCATTCAACGCAAAATATTTCTTTATTTTTTCTTTGATTTTCTCATTAGTCCACTCTTTTTTAAATAGTGATGGCTTCAGTCTCCATCAAATGGGAGATTTGCAGTCCTTCTTTTCATGGTTGATTTCCAGTTTGATACCTTTATGGTCAGAGAAAATAGATGGTATGATTTCAATCTTCGTGAATTTGTTGATGCTGGTCTTTTGGTCCTGACATGGTTGATTCTAGAGAATGATCCATGTGCACTTGAGAAATATGTGTATTCAGCTTTTGGGGGGGTGCAGTGTCTTATAGACGTATGTTGGATCCATTTGGTCTAGTGTTCATTTGTAGTTACTTTTTCCATGTTTTATTTCTTTTTTTGACCTATCTCTTGGTGACAGTGAAGAGCTGAAGTCTCCTCCCAAATACGTTTTTTCTCTAATGTGCTTTTTCAAGGATGTTAGCAATTTTCTGAGGAATTTGGTACTCTTTCATTTGGTGCATAGATATATATAAATGGATTTAATATATGTTAATATATATTAATATATTAAATATATTTTAATAAATAGTAATATATATTAATGAATTTATCTCCTTTGATCACTGTATAGTGGCTATCTGTGCCTCTTGTCACTTTTTTTTTAGATTGAAGTCTATTTTGTCAGATATAAGTATGGCTATACCTGCCTTCTTTTGGGGTCCATTTGCTTGCAGGATTTTCTTCCAACCCTTTAGTTCCATGTCCATGCTGTTGATTTCCCTGGGCTGACTTTCTTCTATGGTGTATTATTCCCTGGAACATTTGTTTGATAATGTGATTTTCTTCCACCCCATAGTTTTCCTTCAAGTTTTTTCTGCCCATGAAGCCTCTATATCACTGATATTCTCCAGCATGATTATTGGAGATCTTGCTGAGTTAGATGTATCTGTTTAGTGGCTGGCTTCTGTGGTTGCTGTGCAAAGGTAGTGGTGCAGATCCCTTCCACTTTCTCCTCTCTGTGCTTTTTTTTTTCTGGCTGGTTGGAGGGGCTCTCCTGTGCTGAGTTATCTGCACTACTCAGCTGAGCTTACTCACTTGGGATTTTCTGTGTCAAGGAGGGGTTCTCTCCAGCTGGATGAAATGTCCTTAGAGAATAAGCTTCTAACCTTCCCATCTGAGTTTTCTAGGGCACCTTCAGGGTGTGGATGTTTGGGGAAGTGACTATCACTCCTGAGTCCAGTGTCAACACAATCAAAGGCTTCTCACCTGTGAACCTTAACACAGCAGATGGACAACCAAGAGAACCAGTGCATGCAAGACAAGAGAAACAACTGTAGAGACATGATGTCACCGTGCGCACTTATGCGCTCTCTGGGCCAGGAAGACCAGGGACCTCATTTTGGATATGCGTTGCAGGAGAGCAACACCCCCTCCCCACACTACGGGAGAGGAGAGGATGACCAAAGATGAGGTAATTGGCCCCACACCAAAACTGCAAGCTGAGGCAGAGGAGATGATCTACAAAGGCCATTCACAGACGCCTGTATTCACAGAGAAATGTCTTCACCAACACTGGCTGGGAGCAAGACTCCTTAAATCTGACACCAGAGTCATAAGGTAAAGCAGCAAAGCAGCAGAGAAGGGATTGGAGAAGACAGCCTGCAGCAAGAAAACATGGACAGATCACAAATGAATACAGAATGGCCGTCCAACGCAAGTTTAAGACTGAAAACCTACCAGCAAGTCTTGCCTGGTTCCAACAACACAGTCCCTCACCCAGTGAAAGGACATTGCTACAGGAAAAGAAAGAGACTAATGGACTTAGCACAACTAGTAAACAACAGAGTGGGGTTCCAGAGGGAGGAGGGAGGGGGAGGTATGCCAAAAAGATACTTACAGAGGTTGTGATCCAAAGAACAAAATAAATAATATTAAAACATTTTAAAAAAGAGAGAAGCAGACTGAGGAGATTTTTAAGGAGGGGACAGAGAGAAAGAGAAGGAGAAGGAAAGGCATGGAGAGGAAGGAGAGTAGAGGAGAAGCAAGGAAGCTGGAGCTGCCACTACCTTGTGTGGCAGCAGGGCAGAGAAGGAAGCCACACCTTGGACTTCCATATTCAGCCCAGGTCAGTGAGGACCCTGGGGAAGCATGTTGGAGAAACTTGTGACTTGTGTAAGCTTACTTGAAAACTTGCTTTAACTTTGAAACTGCGAAGTTTGTGAATTGTCTGGAGACCCGAAGATAACTTGCTGTGTTGCTGTTTTCATCATGGAGTGGTTGTTCCTGTTCTATTGAGTGAATCTTGCTGGTTTTGGGCCACTTTGGAGTTGAAGCTGAAAAAATGCTAGAGCTATGCCTTTTGGAGAATTGACAATGCCATTCTGAGTTCTTTGTTGTGTTTGAATCTCCAGCTTTTGAAGAAGAAGCAATGACTCCGTCTTGACTTCTTCATCTGCTTTGAAGGTGGAACAGTCATTTTGTGGACACATGTGACTGAAGGAGTCACATGTGTTTTTAGACTAGACACTGAACTTGGTAAGATAATCAAAGAGGCCTCTTGTACCCCTCAGTGATTCTTGTCTATTTTGTCTTTTAATAAGTAAATCTGCTTTTGCCTCCTCAAGGTTAGTGTGGTCTTGCTATTGCTCATGCAGGCTGAGACAAACCTAAGGAGTAGCTGGGTTTAAAGGGCCAGCTGCTGTTTGTAAATTTAACTAAGGACTCTGATTTGCCTGTTTTGTTACCCAATTTCAGTATGAGTGTATGTCTTTGAAAATAGACTTTTGTCAGATATATGCTTTGCAAAATATTTTTTTTCCTTTCAGTTGGGTATTTTTATTTCTTCGTTACTGATTCTTGTGCTATGCAGACATTTAGTTTGATATAGTCCACAATTGTCTCTATGCTTTTTTTTCTTGTTGAAGTGTCTGCAGAGATATCAATTGACTTTATTTAATGAAGTTTTTTTTTAACCTGTGTTCTTTTAGGTATTTTATGGTTTCAGTGTATACATCCAAGTGTTTTATCTATTTTGTGTTGACTTTTGTTTGTGTGTTTTGTTCTAGATTCCTTCTTTTGCATATAGCTATTGAGTTTTCTAAACACCATTTATTGAAGATGTTTTCTTTGCTGCAGTTTATGTTTTTGGGTCATTTTGTTATATATTAACTGCAAATAAAGGTGTGAGTTCGACTGTGTTTGTTTTTGTTCCAGTACAATGATGTTTTGTTTATTGTAGTTTTATAGTATTTGAATTTTGGCTCTGTAATACTGCCATTTTTCTCTTTTATCAAGATTACTTTAACTATCTGGATCTTTTGTGGTTTAATTTTTAGTTTTTTCTTTAATGTTTGTTCTATTTCAATAAAGAGCCCTATTGAAATTTTGATAAGAATTGCATTGAATCTGTATAATGCTTTTGGTTGGATAATAATTTTGATCATAATGATTCTTTCAATCCATGAACTGTGAATATCTTTCCAATTCTCAGTGTCCTTTTCTATTTCTTTTAACAATATCTTGTGGTGTTTTGGAACAGTTCTTTCATGAGCTGTGTTAAGTTTGCAACTAGGTATCTAATTTTTTTTGGTGTGGTTTGAAATAAGATCACTTTCTTAATTTCCTCTAGCTCACTGTTTATTAGAAAACTGGTTTTTTTTGTGTGCATTTATTTTGTAATTTGCCATTTAATTGTACTGATATATTGTTCCAATACTTTTTTGGTTGATTTTTTGAGGTTCTCTCTGTATATTATCATATCATCTAGATCAATAACTTTACTTTTCCTTTGAATTCTTTTTGTATCCATCTCTTTTCTAATATATATATATATATATATATTTGAGACTAGGTCTTGCTGTTTTTGCCCATGGAACCCCAGGCTCTCGTTGCCTGGGGTACCACAGACTCAAGCAATCCCCAGCCTCAGCTTCCCAGGTAGGTGGGATTACAGGCGCGCACCACCACGCCCAGCTATTTTTTTGGAACTAGGTCTCACTACGGGTCCCAGGCGGGACTTGAACCATGATCCCTAGCCCCTGGTGTTTCAGGACGAGCTACCGTGCCCGGCCTTGTCTAATATTTTTAGCTAGGACTTCCATTATTATATTGATTAGTAATTCTGAGAATGTAAACTTTTTTCTTGTAACATAGTTTAGGATATAAACATACAGATTTTTGCCACTGAACATGTCAGCTGTGGGTTTGTCAAATGTTTTCTCAGCATCTCTTGATATAACCATGTGATTTGTATCTTTATTTTTGTTGATATGATGAGTTGCATTGATATTGAACCACCCTTGTTTCCCTGGTATAATTTCTACTTGGTCATGGTGTATCATTCTTTAATTCATTGTTTTACTTTGTTAAGATTTTATTGAGAAGTTTTGATTTTATGTTCATTAGGGCACTGGGCTGTAGTTTTCCCTTTTTTGTTGTTTTTGTTTGATTTTGGTATTAGAGTGATATTACCTCATAAAATATATTTGTGAGTATTCCTTTTTCAAAATTTTAGAAGAGTTTGAGCAGAGTAAGCATTAATTTATCTTTGAAGGTTTGGTAGAACTTACTTGTAAGACCCTCTAAACCGGACTTGTTTGTTGGGAGAGTTTGAGTACTAATTCAATGTCTTTGTTGATTTTGCACATTGACACTTTGCTGAACTGGCTTATCTTAGTTTCCCTGTTGAATAGTTGTGGTTCTTTATGTGTATTATCATACTATTAGTAAATAATAACAACTTTGCTTATTTCCCAATTGGAATTCATTTTATAATTTTCTATTCCCTAATTTAACTAAGACTTCTCATACTTTATTCAATAATACTGTTGTCTTATACCATATCCTAATGGGAAAAAATTCTGTTTTCACCATTGAGAGTACTACATGTGGTATGGTTTTTATTATATTGAGATAAATTTTATAGTTTTATATATATTGTGTCTACATATATTGTATTTTTTATAGTTTTGTAGTTGATTTCTAGTTTGATACATTTATGACCAGAGAAGATGCTTGATATGATTTGATATTCAAAAATTTGTTGATACTTGTCCTGTGTCTTAAAATGTGGTCAATTATGGGAAAAGTCCCATGTGCATTTGATTAGAATGTATATTCAGATTTAGGGACATGAAAATATACATATCTATTAGGCCCATGACATCACATTCTTTGTTTAATGTTTTATGGTCCAATTCATTTTCTGTCTCATTGATTTCTCCATTAGTGGGAATGTGGTACTGAATTCTCCTATCAAAATTGTCTTTTTCTGGATGTCTGTTTTCAGAACTGATAGTGAAGCCATGACCACCACAGCAAGGGCAGTATTATTTGTTCATAAAATTTAGGCATTTCCAATAGCTATGTCTGGAAAACAGACAGAGGTTAAGAATGGCCTAAATGGGATAAGGGTACTTCCTTCTTCTACTTTGGTGCAAATCTTAAGCAGCCTTGCTTAATATGGGAAACTAACACCCTGGGGCTATTATTTCATGGCCTAAGTGGGGAAGAGAAATGAATCACCAGGAGGGTGTGTGAGGGGAGATTAGATCCTTTGGTTTTCAGGAGGTGAGGGGGAGCAAGAAAAAGGAAAGGAAAAGAGGAGTCAAAGAGAGAGGTGGGAGAGACATGAGAATGTTGGCCAGTAAAGAGGTGCCCAAGTGGCCAGGCTGGGCAGAAGCCCCCCTGGAAGAATGAGCTGGTGGTGGTGAGGAATCATGGTGGGGGAGTGGCTGGCAGAAGAGTAGCTGGTGTGGAGTTGGATGCTAGAATGGCAGGTTGGGGTGACCAGGGGCTGTTGAGGGCAGGCTGGTGAATGTGGCCAGATGCTGCCAAAGGTGGACCTGGTAAAGGAAGAAAGTTTAAAGAACCTTGGAGAAATTGAGTAGCTTGGAATGTTGAAGAGAGAAGAAGGCAAAGAGAAGGCAGAAAAGAAAAACTAGATTTTGCAGAATGACTGCCTTAGGTTTGGAGGGGCAAAAGGGCACCATCTTGGACATGTTTCTTTGGGACTGTTGGGACTAAAAATAATGACTGGGGTAAGATAACTGGCCACTTGTGGTATTAAGGACTTTTTGTTTAATTTTCTGTTTTCCTGCTTAATTTTCCTTGTTAATAAAATCCTGTTGTTTAAATTTGCAGTTGACTAACAACTGCTATGTGTGGGTGGTAAGAATTTGAAAAAATCTGAGTAGCAGAAGCCACATTTTAAAAGTGTCACTTTTTTGTTCTGATATCAATAGGAGTTGCCTAATGCTTTTTGGTGCTCCTACTTTTAATGTATATACACTAATGAGTGAATATAATTATTGTTTCTTTCACTTGTTCCTTTTTCTTTTTAGCTGGGAATTAATTTTTTTACTGGTATATGTATGGTTGTCCCTGCCTTTCTTTGGTCACATTTGTTTATAAGATTATTTCCCAGCCATTTTCTCTGATTTTATGTTTATCTTTGGAGCACACATGCATTTCCTGGAGATAGCAAAATGTTAACTCATTTCTAACTAGTCACTCAGCATCTTACATGTTGAGTTCAGTCCATTTATATTTAGAGTGATTGTTGATATATGAAAGTCTGTTGCTACCATTTTGTCTTATTTTTATGATGATTCTGTATCACTGAAATATTCATTTCTAAGTCCATCCTGACTTTTGAAACCACAACAAATAAATTCTAGTATTTCAATATAACAATTCAAGTTTTTGAAGACTGCACTGATATGATCCATAAATCTACAAATGAAAAAAAATCTCAATATCTTTAACTATTTCTAATAATATGCTTTTAACTATTGCTCATCATCATTGAAGTTTATGTGACTATCTATTTCAGTATAAATACTATATCTGGCAGATGCTCAGTGTGACATAAATGACCTTTCCTTGCTTGATAGAAATCCATTCACCAACAGTCCATTGGGTATATCTGTTCAAAAAATTCCACATCTGACTATGGCATGATTCATTCTATATTTCATCATTTTGTCTACAAGGACATCATGAGACTTTGGAAAATGATTTGCTAAAATCCTTGTTTTAGATTTGTACCATTCCAGTAATTTGCTAGTATAGTAATGATATCAAAAAATAAAATAGCTTAGTCTACTTAGTAAGGCAATACCAGTTCTTGATTTCTATCCCCTTTTGAATGATAACAAACTATGTGTTCAATATAATTGATGTTAAAATGCTTGGAAGTTAAACAAAATTAAAAACATTCAAGAACTTCAAAAATTATTACTTACGAATCTTTTAGGTATACTTATCTATGTATGTATTACATCTCTCTTGATAAAAAGTTAAAAAGAAAGAATGTGGTGGCATGCATCTGTGTGTGTGTGTGTGTGTGTGTGTGTGTGTGTGTTATAGTGTCTATATTTCTGGCCAGAGAATTAATGGGGAAATAGTTAACACTGTCAATAATGACAGTAAATTCTTATAATGAGATTCCTAATAAGCGCTGTAGCAAGAATAGGAAAATTATATATTTCTTTTGGCCTATTTAATTATGTCAAGATCCAGACTCAAGAATGTAACAATACATCTGGACCTACTTGAAAATCTTTAAAAAATGATAAAAGACTTTTTTCTTCTTTTTCCTTTCCTGAGTGAAACACAGCAAAGACAAGGCAATGTGCAGGAAATCTGGAGGAAGACCTTCTATGCTCAGGGTCTTTGACCCTCTAAATTTCTATTGTTCCATGTTAATATATGTTCTCCAATTTGTGTGAGTAGATAAAACCATATTTTATACATTTACTCTTGATATTTCTGTCTTTGTGATATGGAAGAACATAAAAGATTTTTGTATAGGGACAGACTAACTGGATATTTAGTCCTAAGTTAAAATCTAGGTCACTAAAATGAAATAAAATGCTTGAATTTTTTCCAAAACAAGGTTTTATAGAAACTGTTAAAAATTCAGTGGCTGAGTACATCATTTCTCTCTGTGTGTCTCTCCTACTTCCCCTCCCTTACTCTCACTTCTTTCTCCCTCTCTCCTCTCTCCTCTCTCCTTCATATTATTCTCCCTTCACCTCTCTTTCACAAATAAATTCCCAGTGTTGCTACAAACTGACAAGTCATTTTAAAATAATCTGTCAATTTAATTTAGTGTTATTGTGAGCTCAAATTTCTGATTTATTAGTACAGACTAATATAATGAGTGTTTCGTTACTTGACTATAAAGATTCAATGAGTTAAGGTTATAACTTTGAAAGCTTTTTACCAATATTCAGTTTCTCTTGATTGAATTTTTATCATTTTTGTAATATCTGTTTGTCATTTTTTCTTAAATTGATCAAAATTTAAATACAGATTATTACTCTATACTTTAGTTTGTTGGCACCATGGACTTGATGTGTTATATGTTATAAAAAATTGTCTATGCACACTTTAAAATTATAGCATATACATCTAACAGTCTGTATTCTGACATGACTTTATAATTTTGGCTCAACATACTATGATTTTTATTTGTATGTATTAAGAATTCCAAAAGTTCATTATAATATAAGCACTAGCAATTAGAGCAACAAAGTTCACACACCTGTTTGTGTGAACAGATTGGTGAGAAACCTGGTGATGAAGCCAGGTTGGGGCGTTTGTGTCTCATCATCTTTCTTCCTGCCTTTTTCCTTCTGTACCAGTTTTATAATTTTGTTCAGTCTTCAATAATATGCTATATACATGGTAGAAGTTGAGAAGTTTGTTGTATTTTACTTTGTGCCTTTGAAAAATTTGGATTTTTGTATAATAAATGAAAACATACTGGAAAGTAAATTAAGAATCAAAATGAAGGGAGGGGAGGAGGGGGAGGGGAGTGAGTTGGAGGGAAGGAAATGCAGGGGGGGGTGTGGTGGTGGTGGAGAGAACAACAGACTATGGTAGAGAACTGTGAATGCTTTGGTGGTGGGAAAACTATGGTGACCACACCTAAGGAGAGGAATCCTATATTGTGAAAAAACAATCTAAGATGTAAAAGAATGATAACAATATTAATTAAAAAATACTATGATAGAGAAAAATAAAAAATTATATATGTTGATAGACCAAAAAATCAAAATCAGATGATTTAACATTTCAATTATTTTAACTTTGAGGCCCAGATTAATTGGTTTATGGCAGCTAGTTTTGATTTACTATTCCAGCTAAAATAATATTCAGAGTATAGTTGAAATTGTCCTAAGGTTAATATAGTTGAGAGACTGTCATGTCTGTAGTATGGGTGATACAATTTTAATTGGCCTAAGAATTCTATGCTGATTCTTTAAGCCTTTCAGTAGCTACTTTTACATCCTTCTGATATGATTATTGTATTTGTTCTCATTTTTCCTGGGCCAAAAATTGGCAGAAAGGAGAATGGTATTGTCATCACTGTATAGGTTTAAATTTTCAAAGGCAGTTACAGCTTCAGGAAATGTTTGTTTCCTCTTGCACATAAGAGGAAATAATACACAAGAGTGTTGCCTGGCTAGGGCTGCATATGTGAATTTATTAGTCTTTCTTCAAGCATGTCCATCTGCATCAAATGACCAATAGAACATTCTGCTATATTAATTCTATCATTTCTAAACCAAACCAAATCAAAGTAAACAGCAAATTACTATTTACTGGATTACTAGTATTTATATTGACTTATATTGTATTACTATTATAAAGAGTAATTAACAAAGTAGATTTCAATAATATAAAGATTTGAGATTTTAGTAAGGATATACAGAGACTTCTTCATAAAACTGTTGAGACTATTTAGAGGGGTCACTATAAATCAAGGACATTCTCTTTTTTCTGACCTTTAGTCACATTTTCAGTTTGAAGTCTATATTTTATCTGATATAAGTATTGAGCAATGATGTAAGAAAATAAAAACAATCAAGGGCACCCTCAAAATGTGCTGATCAGGTGAAATTTATTATGTTCTAATAGAAAACTGTCACTGGAATTCAAGTGTCAGTAATTTAGCCCGTGGATCATGGATTGACATTAACATGACATGTAGATGTGATGATGTCCTTTTCAGAGGAGACAAAACTATTCATGTCTTTATTGCCTCTAGAGTACTGAACAGTGAATCTAGTGTTATCAGTGTTATAGATTAGTAATTCTCAAATCCAGAATCTCTAGGAGAATTTATCAAAACAAATTTCTGGGCCCTGTGCTCAGTTTCTGATTTTAGTTTCAAGTAAGAACTGAGAATTAGTATATCTTATAAACATATCCAATTAGTTACCATATCTCATAAGTTCCCAGTGATACTGATGTTGTTGATCTCAGGAACCACACTTTGAAAAACATTATGTTATAACCACATATAGTGACTAATTTTTATGGTATAAGAAAGTATGAAATCAGTATTTTTGACACTTAATATAGCTAAGGTAACAAGTGTCAGATTTCCAAAATGATTAAAATTAGACATGCTTGATATTTTATGTAGGCTTGGAAAAATATCTTAAAGGTCTTAAAGTTGTAGAACATAGTGGCAAATTAATAATTTTGAAAACTCACTTGCAATGTTTTCAGACATGAAATAAAACATCCTCAAGGCACTGATTTTTAATAATTCTCTGGGTGTGTAGAATGATTTGTTCCCATCAAAGTACATTTGTGAAAAGCATGTGAAACCAATGTTGCTTCTAACTCAATAGCACTTCTACTGCTTGGGTCATTGATAAATAATTATTTTCATGAAATAACCAGGATTTGAAGTGATTGGAAAAATTCCTATTTTCCCACTCTATATTTAATGCTAAATAAACATGACCCCAACTTTCCCTTCAGGAATCTTCACTTTCTGTCAAATTCTCACTCAATTCCTTCTTTATGTCCTGGACTTTTCTATCTTTGTGATTTCCCATTCTTTAGAAAGTGCCAATCTATGCCCATGTGACTCCTTTATAGTTTGCAACGTTTAGCTCAGGTGACTGTCATAACCTCCACATGCAGTCATTCATCCACTCTTTCATTCAGTCAATACTTTTTTTTTGTATTTTATTTTATTTATTATTTTTTTATTCCCCTTCTTTCATTTCTTTTTTTAAATTAATTTAATAGATACTTATTAATTTGTTACCAAGGCAGCTATTTCCACAGCTAGAGGTAGATATTTTCTGAATATGTGTACAATTTATCTGTATTTTATAATATTTTACATATCTGCAACATGATTTTCATGACAAGTAACATTATTTCTTAATCACCACGAAGGCATAAAACCATGCTTATTTATTTTTAAGTAGTTTATAATGACCTGAACATAACTGGTACATGTGTTTAAATGGCTCTGGGAGCTCCTGCGGAACCCTAGAACTTCCTTACTTCCCTTCCTCCAAATATTTTATTTCCAGAAAATGCCTGGAGATTCACTGGATCAAATGTTGTCAGATTCCTTAGTGAATTATTTTCTTACCAAGTCCACAATTATTAGAGATGACTGTAAAGAGTTTGTACTTCACAAAAGTAGTACTTTTTTAATAAAAAGCAAATAATTTATTTACATATAAATTTCTAAAAGCAAATTTCTAGTTTGTTTAGCTGATATGACCATATCGAAATGAGCTATTAAAATAAAAATTTAAGT
Source organism: Uropsilus gracilis (assembly GCA_004024945.1). Lineage (NCBI taxonomy): Eukaryota > Metazoa > Chordata > Mammalia > Eulipotyphla > Talpidae > Uropsilus > Uropsilus gracilis. Next base: position 11,566 of record PVHY01021528.1, read on the forward strand.
AACCAAAGTTGTATCCGTGTTAAACGGACAGTAAAATTTCAAGGATGGAATACTTTTTAAAGGTATGTTTTATGCAAAACACAAACTCCCTATTCTGATAAAAAAGGAAATATAAGTGTGTGTCCTATGCAATTTGGGCAATTTTAAATATAATAGATGAAAAGAATTAATTTGCTTGTGATAGTTTGGTATAATTCTAGTAATACCATTTGACACAGGGCTTTTTTTTTTTTTTGAGAGTTTTCAATGTTTTTTTAGATTTTTCCTTTATAATCACTCTTTTCAGGTTTTGTAGTTTCTGCCTGATTTAATTAGAAGTTTGTATGCTTCTAAGTGTTGTCCATTTTCTAGGTGCCCATATTTATTCATATTTAATTTATTAGAATAATAATGTTCATACTTGTCTCTTTTAATGCTCTGTACTTTTGAGATATCTGCTTTAAACTCTCCTCTAATAATATTTGTTTTAGTTTTCTCCTTTATATTATTAGTAAGACAGGTTATTTTTAACCTGCATATTTTAGTAAGCATGTTATTTTTAACATGCTACTTCTTGATTTCATTGATCTTTTAGACTGTTGTGATTACAAATTTCAAGGGTTTGTTTTGGCAACTTTAAAAAATTTTTTCTGGTTCTTTCTTTAAATAAAATCAAGTATTTGTCTTTATGCTTTTGGATCACTTTGCTTAGCATAATCTACTCCAGTTACATTCATATTGCAATAAATGGCATTATTTCATTTTTTTATTGCTAAAGTAACATGTCATTGTATAAATATACCAAATAATGATTCATTCATCCATCACAGGGTAATTACCTTGTTTCCATAACTTGGCTATAATAGTGCTACAATGAATATATGAGTGCATATGATTTTAGATTAGTGGACCTAGCAATGAAATTGCAGGAACATATGGCAAATTTATTTTTGGCATTTCAAGAAATATCCGTACTGCTTTCCTTAGGGTCTATTCCAGTCTACACTACTACCAACAGTGTATGAGGGGTCTTTTTTTCCACACCTTTTTCAGGTTCTGAACCGTTGGTCAGGTTCTTTTGATATGGGTCATTCTCACAGCTGTGAGTTGGCATCTCACTGTGGTTTCGATTTGCATTTCTCTGATGATAATTGATGATGAGCCTTTTTCATGTGCTTCTTGGTGATCTGCAAGTCTTATTTGGAGAAATGCCTATTTAGTCCATCCGTCCATTTTTTTTATTAGATTGCTTTTTATTGTTTCTGAATTGCATTAGTTTTATGTATACCTTGTATATCAGTCTTTTATGAACATATGATGTACAAGCATTTTCTTCCACTTATTTGGATATCTTTTCATTTAAAAAATTTCTTTTTCTGTGTAGAAGCTTTTAATTTAGATGTAGTCTCATTTGCTAATTTTTGCTTTTGCTTCTCTCGGCATTGAGTTTGATTTCTATTTTACTTAGTTCTAGTGTAATTTTTATGATTTTCTACCGACTAGTGGCTGATGGTTCTTTTTCCCTACCTTCTGAAGCTGTAAAGTTAGACAATTTATATGTGCTCACTCTTGAACTTGGTGTAGGGTTTTATTTCTAGGTACCTCCCTCTTAGTACATTTTTGCTGCAGCACTATGTTCTGGTATAAATGCTGCAGTATATGATAGTGCATGTGTTCATTTTCATTTGTTTCCAGGTATTCTGTAGTTTCATTTCTTCATTATTTCAATAGTCATGTTCTTGGTCTCCACATATTTGAATTTTTTCTTTCTGTGGTTGATTCTTGGTTTGATAACATTGAGATGAGAAAAGATACTTGAGGCTGTGACTGTGGCTTGGTGTGACTGATGTGGGCACTGCATGCCAGTAACCCTTGGTGATCACAATAATGGAATAGGATCCAGTGATCCATGCAGGGGGTCACTGAAGTCTCCTTCATGGGGGTGTCCTCCATGAAGGAGGAGAGGTAGTCACAGTTCGGGGAGGTGCGTTCAGGGGTTTGGAACCACAGAAGAGTAATGAAAGAGGTTTTGAGAATGTAGAACTGAGAGTCATAGGAAAAAGGAAAGAAGTCCCAAGAGGTATCATACACTTTGTTAATCGTGAAGCAATGCAAATTATATAAAGATGAAGTCGACAGCCTGGAGGAGAAAGGTGTCTTATCCACTGTTGATCCACAACTTATCTGGTCCTTTACTTATGGCTTGACATACTTCATGCTGCACATCAACACTCTCAGGATGTGACTTTCTTGGAAAGAAGATTGCATCTGTTTTGGGTAACAGCATCCCAAAATACCAATATGCCATTGAACAATATTACCAGATGATGAAGAAGAATGAAACAGGAGGTCTGGGAGAAACAGAAAGGCGGTATCAACAGAATAAGCTGCAAGCTGATCCCACTGTTTATTTAGACAGATTGATCACAAGCTGTGGTATCTAGTTAATTTGTGAATCTTGATTTTGAAATGGAGGGGAACTGTGAAATAATTATGGAAAGCAAACAAAATCCAGTCTCTGACCCACCATAAAATGAAATGACTACCAAACTTAAAACTCTTTGATTTTATGATTCTGTTTATTTCCACTTTCAATCATTTCTGGTTTTTTTCTCTTTGAATTTAAATTTAACTTTTATTGTGGGAAATGTCTAGTAATTGCAAATGCCTTCACTTTTTGTTTATCTGGGAAGGCCTTTATCTCTCCTATCTCAAAGAGAGTCACAGGATATAGTATTCTGGCTGGAACTTTTAATTTTTGAATATTCTGTATGTATCATTCCATTCTCTTCTATTTTTGAATGATCGTCTGCTGAAAACCTGCATTTTTTTTTCTTAGCCACTTTTAGTATTTTTTGTCTTGGACTCTTGGGAGTTTTGAAAGTGAAATCTTTTTAGCTTAAAATTTAAGAAATCATTTTAGATTTCTTAGACTTTCTGTTTTTATGGTTATGTGACAGCATTTCTTAGGGTATTTTAACATGAATTGTTGAATAGTATTGAAGGTTAACCACCAAAAGTAATCCGAAACTGGTTAGAAGAGAAATTGTACTAGTATTTAAATGTTTTCCATGTCCCTATTTGTTGTCTTACCCTTATGATCACTTCTGTGTGTTTCTGCTTTGTTGCAACATACAGTTGCAAGATCATCTAAGAAAGAGAAGAATTTGGTTTGGTAATCATTGGACCTGCAGTAATGAAATGTAAGACAAAAGGGAAAAATATGTCATGAATGTTTTGTGTCAGAGGGAGAAAACTGGCATGGAATTTGTTAGCAGGCAGTCTCTTAGTTTTAGCAATCAAAATAATGACAAAGTAGAAGGAGGAAGAGGAGAAAAGGAATTATTTCTTTGATATGGAATGTTCTTATTCATTGCAATGCATTCCTTTAAAGGGAAATCCATTGTGATTCTTGTTTCCATAGAGTCTTCACAGAAAGTTATTTGGAGCACAGAAGCTAAGACTGGCTATACAAAATAGTGAAGTAGTCAATCTGTTTTCAGTTGCACCCTCAATCCCTTATTTCTGATTAGAATTGTGCTGAATAGACTTCAGAGGATATTTCTTTCATCAACTCAAAGCCCTTTGGATAGATAGGGAAATTAAATCTAAGGAGGTGGAAAGATTTATCCAAGAGTGCAGAATCTAAATTCTAGCAAAGGATATGCAGTTAGTTATTTTAACTCCCAAGCCAGTTCTCTTTCCACATCTTGGTGTTTATGATGTCCTACCTTTCCTTTGACAGTCTGTTCAACCCTAGTATCCTTACCGTTCACTTGTCTTTTCCCATGGAATGCAACAAGAAACTTGAACCTTCCCCTTGCCCATTGTTGGTTTTTTTTTTTTTTTTTTTGTGCACAGCCCTCGTTTATCTCAAGATTATCAGTGATCTTCTCTCTGCTAGGGAACAGATAATAAAGCCACATTAATTTTTATTGGTAATCTGTGTATTGCCTCTCAATGGTATATTTATTAAGTAGCATCATTAAACCAAAAAGAGAGATTGTCATGGTAGAAATTTTAATCAGGAAGGCAAAGTTCTGGGGACATATTCTGGGTAAGCATGGTTTTTCAATTGTATTGTATGTTTTTCTATTACACTGTATGCACATGAGTTCCTGCTTGACCTAAGGAATGAGTTGCCCTCTCTAAAGTTACACTGATTTCTCCACTTTTGAGATATTTATATATCCTGTTACCAACTACAATTTGAATTATTTTCTGTTCAAATTTACTGTGGTCTCATAGTAAGCAACTGTGTTCATAGAATAAGTTGATTCCTTAAAGCAATATTGGTGACTTAGCAACATACTGAATCTCGATAAGTTATAACATAGAGCTAAAGGACACTGCAGTTTTCAGAATTTATGATTTAATCATAAATGGACTATAATTAGACATTTAACTCTAAACTCATGATTTAAATTATAAACTCACTGGAGAGCAGTTTAAATCTTCTAGAAAGATTTCTAAGCTTTCTATACATAAGACTGTCTTCTCAGGAGAATGAGGCTAGAAAATGAATATGAATTAAAATTAGCAAAAAATCGTAAGCAGGAAAAGCTGATTTGTAACTTCTATTTCTTATCAAAAAAGACCATTCAATTTTCTTCTTTTTTACTTTTACATTTTTTGATTGCACACACACACACATACACACACACATTGTTGTCTACCCCATGTTCTCCCACCACTTTATCACATGTGAACCATCTTAATCTCTTGTGACATTTCCCTCCCCCAGTTTTACTCCCCTCCCCCTCTCTTACCCTGTGCTTAAGTTCTATTGGCAATTTTAAATTTTTCTTATCTTTTTTCCTCTAAATCCCTCATATAAGTGAGACCTCTCATATTTCTCTTTTTCTTTCTGGCTAATTTCCACTAAAATGACTCCTTCTAGCTCCAGCCATGTTGCTGCAAATGACATAATTTCATCTTCTTTGATAGATGAATGATATTTCATTGTGTAAATATAACATATGTTTTTCAGCCATTCATCAGTTTTGGGGCATTTGGGTTATTTCTATATCTTGGCAATTGTAAATAGTACTGTGATAAACATCTGGGTACATGTGTCTTTTTGAATTAATGATTTGTGTCCTTTGGGTACATTCCCAGTAGTGGGATTGCTGGGTCCAATGAGAGTTCCATTTTCAGTAGATTTAGGGTTCTCCACACAGTCTTCCATAGAGGCTGTACCAGTTTGCACTCCACCAGCACTGCAGGAGTGTTCTTTTTTCTTCACATCCACGCCAGCACTTGTTGTTACCTTTTTTTTTTAAAATATGTATCATTCTTACTGGTGTAAGATGGTATCTCTCAATGTGATTTTGATTTGTATTTCCCTGATTGTTAGTGATTTTGAACATTTTTTCATATGCCTATTGGTCATTTGTATTTCTTTTTCGGAGGAGTGTCTTTTTAGTTCTCCCTATTTTTTGAGTGATCTTTTTGTCTTATTTATGTTAAGTTTTGTGAGTTCTTTATAGAACTTTGTTATCAGACCCTTGATACTTATATGGAGGGCAAAATTTTTCTCCCATTCTGTTGGGTTTCTTTTTGTTTTGGTTATTGTCTCTTTTGCTGTACAGAAACTTTTTAATTTGATGTAGTTCCAGCTGTTTATGTTTTTCTTCATTTTTTAAGCATCTTAGATGTGTCCTGAAAGGGTTTCTGAAGTCTAAGTATTGGAGTATTTTGCCCAAATTTTCCTCTGTATGTTTTATGGTTTCAGGTAATTTTTGTTTTAGCTCTTTAAAGATGGTAATTGGAGTTTTTACTGGAATTGCATTGAATTTGTAGATTGAGTTTTGTAAGATGGCCATTTTTTTGATAATGTTGATTCTTCTAATCCATGAGCAGGGGATGTCTTTCCATTTTTTAAGGCCTCTGCTTCTTTTATAAATGTTTTAGAGTTTTCTTTGTATAGATCTTTCACATCTTTTGGTAGGTTTATTCCCAGGTATTTAATTTTCTTTGGTGCGATGCTGAATGGAGTGGGTTTTTTTTTTTGTTGTTGTTTCTTCTTCTGCTTGATTTTTTTTGTATATAATGAGACCACTGATTTTTGTGTGTTGATTTTGTATCCATCTACTTTACTGAACTGGTTCATTATTTCATTAGCTTTTCTGTGTATTTTTGGGGGGTTCTCTACATAGAGTACCATATCATCTGCATATAACAATAGCTTTTTACCTTCTTACCCTATTTGTATTCCTTTTATGTCTTTGTCTTGCCTTATTGCCCTAGCTAGAACTTCTAGTACTATGTTGAAAAGTAGTTTTGACAGTGGGTATACTTGCCTGGTTACAGATCTTAATTGAAATGATTTAATTTTTTCCCAATTAAGGATGATTCTTGCTATAGGTTTCAATTCTGTCTTCTTAGGATATTTCAGCAAGGTAAGTTAAAGCAAAGGACTTTTTTATGTTATACAGGATTAGACATTTTAATTTTATTTAAACAAACCTGCAAATATTGCCATTTAAAAGTAGACACAATTATTTTTTACAAAGAATTTTTTCCCAATATCTGGTTACTTTATTCAGTGTTTCAATTGCTTATTTATTTTCTACATAATTAGATGGAGATTACACAATTGTTTTTATTTATTTTTATTTATTAATAAAATCTTATTTAAAATTATTATTTATTAAAAACCTTATTATTCAGATAGTACTGATTTACAACATTATACATGATTTAGCAGAATAGATTCATACCTCTACTTCTGCATATTACTGCACTATGCTCACTACCAAAGCTCCCATTTCCTTTAATATTGTGACCCATATGTATTCACATGTGCTCACACTCTCCTTCTTTAGTAGCCTAAACACTACAATTATATCTCTAAGTTCTCTTTTGGGTTAGTCTTGTCAGTTCCTTTGTTTAGCTATATTCATCTTATTAATGAAATATCCAATATATGTCTATTTTTCTTCTAATATCACCTAGTGTAATTCTTTTGCATTCAATTCATGTGGTTGCCAAAAGCAAGATTTCATCTATTTTTATAGCTGAGTAATATTCCACTAAATATATATATATATTCCACTATATATATTTTCCACTATATATATAAAATGAAATAGACTAAGACATATATATGTATATATACATATATACATGTATATATACATACATATATGTCTTAGTATGTATATATATAGTATGTATATATACATAGGATGTATGTATATATACATACATATATATGTATGTATGTTTGTATGTACCAGATCACCTTAATCCATTATCTGTCCTTGGGCATTTAGTATGTTTCCTTAACTTGGCTATTGCAAATGGTGCTGTAATAAACATAGGAATGCACATTTTCCTTCAAATTAGTGCTTTTGCATTCTTTGGATAAATACGAAGCAGTAGAATTGTTGAATAATATGGTATATGTATTTTTAATATTTTGAGGATGCTTTATGTTGTTTTCCATGGGATCAGTCTACATTCCAACAACAGAATATTAGGATTCCTTTTTCTACACCTCTTTGCCATCATTTGTTGCTGCTGCTTTTTAAAATCTGTATCAGCTATTTTCACAGAAGTAAGGTGATACATCATTGTGGTAGCATTTCCCTGATGATAAGTGATAATGAACTTTTTTCATGTCCCTGTTGGGCATCTGTTTGTCTTCTTTTGGGATGTATCAGTTAACTTTTTATCATTTTTGGAGGGTCATACTTTGTTTCTTTTAATTGAATTGTAAAAGTTCCTTAAAGATCTTGTATATCAACCCTTTGTCAGTTGTACGATGTACAAATATTTTCTCCCATTCAGCAGGCTGTATTTTTCTTTTAATGACAGTTTCTTTTACAGGACAGAAGTGTTTTTAGCTTGATGTATACACACATTTATTATTGCTTTTTTCCATGCTGTTAGTCATGTTCCCAAAGACATGTTGAATATTTTGCCTGTTTTCTTTCTTCATAGATTCAGTCTTATAACTGTCTTAGTCTATTTCATGTTAAACTTTGTGTAAGGTATAGGTGGCTGGTCTAGTTTCATTTTTATGCATTTGGCTGTCCAGTTTTCCAACACCATTTGTTGGAAAGTCCTTTCTCCATTGTATATCCTCAGTCTCCCTGTCATAGATCAAATGTCCATATAAATCTGGATTTACTTCAGGATTCTCATTTCACTCGCATTTTGCCTGTGTGTCTATTCGTAAACCAATAATATCATACTATTTCTTATTACTATAGGTTTGTTCTATAACTTGGAGTTTGGGTGCGTGATACAACTGTTTTTTCTTTTTTGGTCAATATTGGTTTGGTCATTTGGCAACATTTTGTGGTTCCATATAAACTACAGTAATGTTCCCTCTATTTATTTCACAAATTCTATTAAAATTTTGGCAAACATTGCATCAAATTTATATATTGCTCTGGGTAAGAGACATTTTCAATATATTAATTCTACTAGCATATGACATGGACTATTCCATTTCCTTGTGTCATTTTTTAAATGTATTTTTCATTGTATAGTTCTATTACCACCTTTATTATGCTTATATGTTTTTATATTCTTTTTCATTTTATTTTTTAAAATCGATTGCATATATATGTTACATCATTGACTACACCAAGGTTCTCCGAAAATCTTATCACTTGTGAACCATCATCTTAATCTCTTGTAACCATCCCTTCCCTGGTTTTACCCCTTCCTCTTCTCTTGCTCTATGCTTTCATTCTGCTAAGTTTTAAATTTTCCTTGTCCTTTTGTTTGTTTGTTGTCCCTATAGACAACATCTACATGATCATCCAGTATTTCTCTTTAACTTTCTGACTTCTTTATGCTACCATGATTCCTTCTAGGGCAATCCTTTTTTTATTACAAATGCATCAAATTTGTCTTTTTGATTGGTGAATAATATTCCATTTGTACATACACCACAGCTTTCTGACCATTTGACTGTTTTGGGGCATTTAGGTTGTTTCCATATCCTGGCTATTGTAAATAGTACTGCAATAAACATCCAAGTACAGATGTCCTTTTTTTTTTTCCTTTTGAAAAATATTTATTGAGTATAAATAAATGTCCTATGCATTAAATATCAAGAAATATTCATTACTGATTACAAGTCAGACTGTAATACTGAGGGAACCAGAGAATCAAAATATCCACTCATGATATAGCAGTGAAATTCCATTCCAACACTGGACACAGTAATGATTTACTCACAAGACAACAAAACCCATCAGAAAAAGCTACCACTTTAACCAACCTATAATACCACAAAAGAAAATGATTTTGAGTCACCATATGAAAAGTTCCAATAATCTCATCTATGTCTTATCAATTTATCAGATTAATTAGAAATTGTGGCATTATACTGTCACAGAATTTCAAGATTCCCATCTCCTTGGTTTTATTTCAAATTAGTAAATGGAAACTAACCATATACAGTCACTGATACTTTTAAGTTAGACTTTCATAAGTGAAAAGGAATAAAAATTTAGTATGAAGAAAATATCTCCCGAGTGTTGAGACTCTTAATGGAAAAAAAAGGAGTGGTGTAATTAATGTTTCCTTCAAAGAAAGGAAAGCAATCTAAATCTCTTTTGGTAAATGTGGAAAGATAAATATTTCCTACTCCCAGAATATGTTTTTATTTTATGCAGTGTACTTGAATCACCCAAGTCTATGAAGCAGGAATCTGTGGCAATCCAAATTCATCCACCAGGACTCCATCCTTATTCTTTGTGTCAGTGGGAACACCTTCTGGAATTGCAGGCGCAGATGCCGCTTCATCCAGGTAAGAACTATCTTCATCAGCCAGAAGCTCATCACCTAGTGCATCCAACTCTGCTTCTAGGTCATCTTCATTTAATTCTGGGGTGCCATAACTACAACTCAGTGCTTCTTGAATTTCATTTGCACCTTCCATTATATCCTCTAGCTGGTCTTGTATATCCTCAATCTGGTCAATTTTCACTTGCTTGTATGCTTTCTTCATTTCCTTTACTCCCACTTTCATAGCATCAACCGTAGTCTTGGTGTCCTTCAATGACTGAATGGTGTAATTAGCTTGTTCCATGTTAAATGACTGTTGGGCAAGATTGTCCCACTGCTGCTCACACATTCGCTTTTGCTTTAAAACCCGCAAGGCTTTCTGCTTGACCATATTCTTTGCAGGACCCTCTCTCATCTTCTTGATCTGATCCTTGTACTTCACTAGCTCAGCATCCAGTCGAGAAATCTTATCAATGGATTCTGCCCTGCTGTCCACCGAGTCAATGCAGTTAGTCAGGCTGGGCAGCGGAGCCTTAGGTTTCGCTTTCCCGAAGAATCGGTTCATCTTGGCGGCAGCGAAGAATACCCAAACACACCCAGATGTCCTTTTGAACTAGTGTTTTTGTATCCTTTTGGTAGATTCCCAGTAGTGGGATTGCTGGATTGAATGGAAGTTCCATTTGCAACAGTTGGCCAGTCCTCCATACAGCTATCCATAGTGACTGGACCAGTTTGTATTCCCACCAGCAGTGTTCCTTTCTCTCCACGTCCATGCCAGCACTTGTTGTTGCCCATTTTTTGGATACAGATCATTCTTACTGGTGAGAGATGGTATCTCATTATGGTTTTGATTTGCATTTCCCTGATGATAAGTGATGTTGAGCATTTTTTTCATATGCTTATTGGCCATTTAAACTTCCTCTTTGGAGAAATGTCTTACAAGCTCTTCTCCCCATTTTCTGACTGGGCTTTTCACCTTATTTTATTAAATTGTTTAAGTTCTTTCTGGATATTTGATATCAGATCCCTGTCAATTGAGTAGAGAGCAAAAATTATTTCCCATTCAGTAGGGGGTCTGTTTGTTTTGGTGATTTACTCTTTTGCTTTGCAGATGCTTTTTAGTTTCACATTGCCCAGGAGTTTATGTTTCTCTTTCTTTGCTTGTATAGATGTGTCCTGGACTAAGTCTCTGTGATAGAGGTCATGGAGTGTTTTGCCAATGTTTTCTTCTATATAATTATGGATTCAGGTCTTATGTCCAAGTCTTTTATCCATTTTGAGTTGACTTTTGTGTATGAGAGGGAATAGTCTAGATTCAATCTTTTGCTGTAGCAGTACAATTTTCCCAGCACCATTATTGAAGAGACTATTATTGTTCCATTGTATATTTTTTGCTCCTGTGCTGTAGATGGTTGATTGTACATGTGTGGCTTTATTTCTGGAATTTCAATTCTGTTCCATTGGTCTGTGTGTCTGTTTTTATTGTAATACCATGCTGTCTTAGTAGTAAAATTCAAAGTCTGGGAGTGCAAATGCTCCATTCTGTCTCCTTTTGGTCAACTTTGACTATTTGAGTTTTTTTTATTATCCCACATGAATTTCAGTAGTATTTGTTCTATGTCTTTAAAGAATGTCATTGAAATTTTTATTGGAATTGCATTGAATCTGTAGATTGTTTTTGGTAGTATGGCCAATTTGATAATGATGATTCTTCCTACCCATGAGCAAGGGATGTATTTCCATTTCTTTGTTTCTTCTATATCTTTTAACAATATTTGATAGTTCTGTTTGTACAGGTATTTCACATTTTTTTAGTTTATTTCCAGGTGTTTTGTTTTGTTGGTATAATTGTAAATGGAGTGGTTTTCTTAATTTCTACTTCTTTGGACTGATTTTTTGCATATAGGAAGGAGACTGAATTTTGTGTACTAATTTTGTAACTGGCTAGCTTACTGAACTGGTTTATTATTTTCATTTAATTTTTCTGTAGAGTTTATTATTTTCATTAATTTTTCTGTAGGGTTTTCTATATAAATTATCATGTCATCTGCAAACAGTGATAATTCTACTTCTTCTTTCCCTATTTGGATTGGATTCCTTTATGTCTTTCTCTTGCCTTATTGCTCTAGCTAGGACTTCCAGTACTATATTGAAAAGTCCTAGTGAGAGTGGACAGCCTTGCCTTGTTCCTGATCTCAAGGGGAAGATTTTCAGTTTTTCACTGTTTAGGGTGTTATTGGCTGTAGGTTTGTCATATATTGCTTTGATTATGTTCAGGTATGTTCCTTCTATCCCCAGGATTTTGAGAACCTTCATCATAAATGGATCTTGAACTTTGTCAAATGCTTTGTCAGTATCCATTGATAAGAGCACATAGTTTTTATTTTACTTTTTGTTGATATGTTGGATTACATTAATTGATTTTCAGATGTTGAACCATCCTTGTTTCCCTGGGATAAATCCCAT
>PVHY01021529.1:0-23761 GCA_004024945.1 Uropsilus gracilis
TTCCCTTCTAGTCAGGAAAGTTGTGATTCCAGAACTTATTAGTGTTGACTCATAATGTGAAATAATAAGACATTTTTTGGAGTACTCTCCAGATTCCCAGTTCTGTGTGGAGATCTTAGCATTACTCTGAATTCTAACACCAACCTCCTCCCCACCCTCCACTCTAGTCCTGCTAATATTATGTCCATTTTACAAAAGAAGAAGCAGGCTTAGAGAAATGAAGAACTTGTCCAATTATACAGATTTAAGATGTAGTAAGTCATCTGGAAATTGGTTCCAGATCAGTCTAACACCACGGTCTATACCTGTAAACTGCCCAAAATGAATTTTAGAAAGCTTATGGTTGGATTCTTCTCAGATTAGCTCATAATCTCCAGCTTTCAGAGTGGCTGTTACTGAAATCAGTGAGGAAAGCCTACAACACTGTCTAGAGGATCCCTGGTCTGTGAAATCTGGAAGTTTATCAGATACCTGAAGAATTCTTATCTTTCTGTGGATTAAAGGTCTACTAATTATGAAAAGACAATTACTCTTGAAAAGATAACACATAACTGTTATCCATTATCATTATTGTTTGAATTACTGTAATTTATAAATGCCCAGAAGGAAGAAATTCAAGACCCATTGGTTCAGCTTATTCCCAATGTGGGCACCTGAACACTTGAATTGGGAAGTTTTTAAGAAGTCTTCTCAATGCTTTATATATAACTCATTCAATAAAGATTTGCTGGCTTATCAGTTCACAGTCTCAAGTTCCAGTGGGTCAAATGCAAAATGATTTATAGGACTTAAAATTCTGACCTGTGCATATGGAGAACATATATCATAACAAAACTATTATCGTTTAAAAACTATAGCCTGAGAAATTAGGGAGAGATCTTTTTCTCCCTTCTAATGGAAGGAGATACCTATATTACATATTTTTCCCTCTGTTTTTTGATGGAAATTTTATTTATACAATTTTATCCCTAGGGAATTATTTTCCATCTAGTCTGTGGCTCATTGTATTATTAAGTAATGTTTTCTACCTTTCCAGTGGGCACAGGTACAGTAGCACTCTACACTGACTACTTTTAATAACAAGTGTTTTGCAATGTCAAAGTCACTTCATTTCCACAACATGCCCTAAAGCTTTTATTTAAATAATCAAAACATTTTTGAAGGAGATGTTAGTAACAACAATGTAGCCTCAAGCCATTGTAAATATAATTTAACACTCAATGTAAAAAATACAATATTTGAGAATAATTCAAGTTTGTTTGAACTTTGGAATTAAAATGAACTCAAAGACTTTATTCTACATCAAGGAATTATGATATAAAGTATATGTCAGGCAGTATAAGAACATATGGTTCCTCTCATAAAAAAATGCCAAAAAGGGATTTCATTAATGAAGCTAGTCATTTTTCAATTTTTATGAGGACATTTCCAAACTGGTGTGCTAAAAAATACACGTAGACACAGTTGTAAGTTAGTTGGCTGTAAACCGTAGAGGCTACAGGCCTGTCTCCTGGCCAGTCAGCTCTGCTGACAGAGCCTCTCACAGGACACAGACTGGCCTCTGTAAACAGGCACTGATGAAATGTTTAACAACTTGGGTCCTTCGGTCTCAGCAACAATATCACCGAAAACTTTGCAAATCTTACAAAACAAACACAGGAGACTGACTCCCCTATGTATCTTTCTCACTGACATTTTATCATTTGAAAGATGTTATAAAATTGTCAAATGGAAATATGAGAATTATTTAACTTTTATTACCTATGAACTATTCTGAGTCATTTCTACACCTCTACTCCCCACAGCAAGCCAGGAAAGCATGGCATAAATTATCTTGGAAAATATCATCACCTTTGGAGATGCCTCATTAAGTGGAAAAGGATGAGGGAGAGGAAGTGTCAAGAGGCCAGCATCCTGCCAGGACTGAGCGCTCATACTCGTGCACATCCATCCAGCTGCTCCTTCAGCAGGGCTCAGAGGGCTCAGTATTTTAGGGAGTACATGTGGAAGGGAGTACTTTTGATTCGGTTTCTATGAATTCAGTGATTCATAGATTCTAGTTCATGAATTCTATGATTCAGTGATTACAGTTTCTATGCTAAACCTCTGAAATTTTCTGGTGTGCTACCTCTTAACTTATCTTTTATCTAATCTGAATAGTGACTTCCTTTGCTGATCACTAGCAATGTATCAGCATATAAAAAGGGACAATATTGGAGATAAAATCAATTTTTATTTCTGATAATATCAATTTTTATTTCTGATAATAAAACATACGATGCAAGAGAGACTGGCTCAAGCATATATATTTTCAACACTGACATATTACCAAAATATTTATCTTCAATGCTTGTCAGGTTCCTTCTGTTTCTGTCTGTCTTATTAGTTATCTATTAAAGTAGCAGTGTAAATCTTCCAAAATTCTTCTGAAGTTGGTTGGATGAATAAATTCTAAATTAATGATTCTATTCTTTACCTCACCTTACACTGAACAAGTCCCAAATTGAACTTATGTTCCTCCTCACATCAGTACTTACTATGATTTCTTCCCTTTTATGGCTAGATCCATCATTCTCCTGCTCATTTGGGCATAACCATTGGGACCCACCACTAATTCACTTATTCACCTTTTTGGTTTTCCCAATCAGCAGATACTATCTAGGTACTGGCACCAGGCTCTGTTCTAGACATTGAAAATGTAGCTGAACAGTACTGACAAAAATGGCTGCTTCTTGTAGTTGGTAAAGTATCAGCTGGAAAGTCAGGAAATATGATGAATACATTTTATTTTGGGTGGTGATATATCTTCATGTGACCATTTTCATATAATACTTTCTGCTTCTGGGTATCTGTCTCTTATAAAGACACCTGTTAATGTCTTTCCTGAGAGTACTCCCTAGTAAAAGTCCTGCAGGCAAATATCTTTGTGTATTTCTTGGAAAAAACTAAGGATGAGACATGAAAGAAGAAGAAAAACAAACACCTTATATCAGGTCACTGGTTGGTATACAGAATGCTGACCACTTGTTTCTCCGTATCTCTTTGTCTCTGTGTCTATTACACAGATGCACATTTTTTATTTTATGACATATTTTTGAAATAGCCACTAGGTGGAGACCTTGTATCAAGTTTCCTACTCAAATCTCAAAGCCTGATTAGGTAGTGCAGAAACTATTTATTTAACCATTGTTGGAATGAAATGAGGAGTTCTAGTCAACAATGAAATGCATTTATGGCTTTTCTTAGTGGTGTAAGCTTTCCGGACATCATAGATCTGAAAACATTTTATAGAATTACATTTCTCATGTGATAGACTGTCACTATAGAATGGTTTTAGTGGAAAAAAGATGAAGTGAGGCAAAGGCTAAAAAAGTTTCTGCTTATAAAGATGAAGAAAATAATTTTATTCATTAAAATGCATTATCCATTGATGTGCTTTATTTATTTATTTATTTATTTATTTAGGTTTTTGGGTACTTTGGTTTTTTAAATTAAATTATTTATATATAAATTTCACATCTTTGTGATCTCCGGGGTTTACCCCCCCTACCCTTCCTGACCGCTCCCACCTTGTCCCAGCCCCCCACCCCCGAGTTGTGTACTTTAATTTGGTTGTTAGCTTGTTTTGTATTTAGTTTTTTGCATTTCAACTTTCAAACATTAGGCAAAGGAATTTCTTTTTCTCTTCATTGTGATTCTTGTTGATTATTAAGAAAGTTTTATTGAGGTCACAGAATATAGGTTAATAGAATGTACTCTACTTTGCCTCCTTGCTTGTGTCTCTGAACAGTCGAAACGCAGCCCCAGTTCAGCTGCAGCTTACCCTACCAGGGGGCCATTTCACTGAGAATCCTTGCTGACTCTAGGTGAGGAATAGGTGGCTCTCAACAGGACCCTAAGCTAGGGACAGCTTTGAAGGTCATGGCTAAGCCTTTACAACTCCCAGCTAGACCTCCCTAAAACAGCCCAGACCTGGGTCTCCTATTTTGGGTGCACTTTAAAGCAGGGATGAGCAAACTCTGGCTACCCAGCCAAATTTAACCCACTGCCATGGTTTTGACAGTGCTCAAATTAAGAAAAGCTTTTTCACCATGAATATTTTGAAGTCACTTGATGATAGGGAATAGTAACTTGAATCACAGTTAAATGAAGTATTTCCTTGTCCCTTTCCTTGTCAAATTCTAATTTTTCTTTAATTGACTTATATTACAAAAATAATTGTACTCAGTTATATCTTATGAATAAAAATTGTAGAAGTACCAATGTGATATCCATTGATCACATGATCTGAACTATTTACTCTCTGCCTTTATAGGAAAAGTTCACTAATACCTGTTTTAGCTTTTCCCACCTCCTAAAATTACAAGTTAAAAAGTGTGTAAATGTTTTTCTGGAGAGAGGGCATCTCCCAGTCTTTCTTTGATCTGACTGGTGATGATGACCATCAAAAGATTAAGAACCATCATTCTCTCTGGATGAGGGCTCATCATTGCCGTTAATAACAATAACAATAATTATTATCACTTCACTGTCCTTAAAAATAACAACTGTAGTTCCACTGCTCTTAACAACAACAAAATTCCAAGTATGATGATCAAAACATTGTCCATAATGAATTTAAGGGGAACTTGGGTAGGGTTGAATTGAATTTGAAAAAGATTTGAGGACAATTCACAAATGTATTTATTTTTTAGGAATAATGTAGATATTTAGTAGTATTGTTTAATTAACTGTATGCCATAATATGAAAAATAAGACACTTTTGTGGCACACCTGAGAACAACTCAGCACCTGGCAGTGAAAAAACATTTAGCTTGAGCCTATTATTGAATGATCCACAAGAACATAATTATCTGAACATTTGAAGATATGTTACTGCCACATGTGTGTAATTAGATCATTTATTTTTATGACTCCAAAGTTAACTCAATCAGGATGGCACCTACATGAAATGAGGTAGTAAATGACATCATTTGGCATTTCCTTTCATATCTGGGATTCTCTCTGTTTTGGTAGTGAGCAAAGCTGAGGAATTAATGTCTGTTAGAAAACAGAGAGGGAGCCCAAACCCTCACACTCAAAAATAATGCATAGTAATAATCTAGTTTCATTCATTTAGAACTTTTGGGAAGACTGGGTCTATATTAACCTCAGATCATGCCCCTGTGTGTGTCAGACAGCCTAAATGAGTCTTGACTACACCAAACGCACTTTCCAATTCTCGAACCAACTTCTTTCATCCTTTAGTAAAGAAGAATGGAGACGCCTGATCTTTACAGGAAAGAACTCAAGGCAGAAAGGAAAACGGACAGGAGACCCTTAGAATCAAAGTCAGAATATTCTTTCGCAACCTCAGAAGGGCTGCCTCAAAGCACTGTCCTTCCCCTTAACCCCCAAAAGGATACTAGCTCTCCTAGATAAAAAGGAGGCAGCTTTTCCTTTGATTGAGCTGTTTGTGTTGCTGTGGATTCTGGCAAATGTCTCCTAGGGCTTAGTTGAGTGGTTTTGGTACAACATCTTTGACTGTTCCTATTTAAGAAACTCTCCCGAGATTGCACGAAGACAAAGAGTGTGCAGAGAGGTGCCAGCACGCAGTGCCCTAGGCTTCTAATCTGAGTTCTGCTCCCTTAGTCCTCTCTAATCCTCTTGTACCCTGCTGTGGCTAGCAGCCTCCGGAAGGGCAGCAAGAGCAAAAGCTGCAGGAAACACATTTAATTCAATCTAGCAAACATTTACTGAGCACCTCTGGTGTGCTAGACACTGGGCCAGGTTCTGGGGATAGGAAGATTAATAGGATATGATTCCCAAACTCAAAGGGGTCACAGTTTACCGGCAGAGAGGCATAACCACATGAATAATGAAACAGAAGAGGGTAGTTGTGGGAATTAAACACTGGAAGGATAACATGGCTGTGTCTTAAATGATAAGGAGATGTTAAGAGGAAGAGAAGAGGGGGGCAGTGGAAACAAGGGAAGCAAAGGTATCAAGTCCATGGGGTCAAAGTTGAAAGGATTTTGTCATGGGAAGAAGTGGGAACAGAGACTAGAAGTGTGGGCTAAGCACAATTGTTGATAGATTATTTATTGATTTTTGTAGATAACAGCAAAGATAAACAAACATCTGCCACTTTGGATTTGATCTTTGAGGGTGAAGACCCATATTAAGTAAAAAAACATAGTAGAATGATATCTAATTACTAGTTTTCTAGGACTACGGTAACAAAGTACTATAAAATGGGTGGGTTAGACAATAGAAGTTTATTGTCTTTCAGTTTTGGAGATTGAAAGTCCAAGATCAAGGAGTAGTTAGATCTGTTCCTTCTGAAGATGGTGAGGGAGAATCTGCTTAAGAAATTTCCCCCAGCTTTTGGTGTTTGTCAACTTAAAGAGTATCAAGGATGCTAGTGTTTGTCAACTTAAGGAGCATCTAGGAGCTCCACCTTCATTTTCACATGGACTTCTCCCTGTATATGTGTGTGTCCAATTTTCTCCTTTTAATGAGGACACCAGTCATATTGGCTTCATATCCACCGTAATGACCTCATCTTAGGTCTATTATCAGCAAAGTCCCTATTTCCAAATAAAGTTGTAGTCACAGTACCAAGAATGAAGACTTCAGTATCTTTGAAGGGGTTCATATTTCTCAAAGTACTGTATTAGAGTGCAATAATACTTTGAGAAAAATAAGGCTTCAATTTGTATTGAGGAGGGTATTTGAGTATGAGAAAGGGGAGGAGGGAGCATTGTAATTTTCAGTAAAGTGGTCCAGGGGTGACTCATTGAAGAAGAGACATTGGAACAAATCCTGAAGGAAATGAAGGCATGAGGCTCACAAATGTCTGGGAGAAGAGTTTCCTGGAAGAGTAATGAAACAGTGCATGCAGAGACATTGCTAGAGAGATAAGAAGTAAGGAGGAAGCCAGTGAGGCTGGAGCTGAGTGACAAAAAGACAGTAGGAGCTGAGGCAGTGACCTTGGTTGTTGGGGACATCCAAGAACTTACTGTCATTGGGAGGTCTTTGGTCAAAGAGTCATTGGGCAGTTTTGGACAGAAGAGTAAAATGATTAGACTTAGTGGGTATACAGGAGTTTCTGTATTGAGAACAGTTTAGGAATGGAAAGACCATTTGGGAGAGAGTATGAGAGTCCATAAAAGATGCAGAGATTGCTTTGATTAGGATGGTAAGTGAGGGTCATGAGAAATTTAGAGTTTGAGCTGCATTTAGCATGTCATGAGTTTGAGGATGAAGTTGGAAGTTGAGGTTAGGTTCTGTAATTAGAGAGAGCTGAGCTCACACTGACATCATTTCCTTATTTCCACAGATAAACCTCTTTTCATGAGGTCATGGATTTACAAGTGCAATAGAACAGAGTGACTCTTAGTTGTGTTTTTTATATTTCTCAATGATTTAGTTCCATTTTTTTCTTAACCCTAGTATTTACATTACATGAAAGGAAGCCATGTACTAGGAACCTGAATCAAAAGGAGAGAAATGATACAAAAAGAAGTAACTCGTTATGTTCCACACAGTCTGTTTTTACCTGTTTGAGGTGTGGTACAACCCAGAACAGTGTGGTGGCAGGCTTGCTGTTGAGGTGGCAGGCTTTGCAGTATGTGTCAGGAACATGCCCTGCTGAATAGCAAGGTAAAGACCAAGTTAGACTTGTGCTGCAATCAACATAACCACATCCTCATCCATTTCCCCCAGTTTAATAATGTTCTAAGTTCCGAATAGTTTTTGTTTCCCTTCCCTCTGTCATCCCAAGATCAGGCCAGAATCTTCTTTCACCTCGATCATTTGAATAGCCTGTTTACTTACCTTCCTACTTCTAATCTCTGTCTATTTTCTTATAAACAACTAAAGCTGTTTCCAGAATATTTTCTCTAAAGTCTGAAACTGATAGTAGGCAGCACTCCCTGCTCCTCTTGAAATCCTCCAATGGCCACTCTTGTACCCGTGTTCTTTGTCCTGCCCTAAGAAACTGGTTTCAGGCCAACCTAGGTTGTCTCCCCCATGCCCCCTTCCACTGCTCTTGACCTCAGATTGCAGACCTTGTTCTTACTGGCCTAGTGCTCTTTCCCCAATCTGCCCATCTCTATGCCAAGAAGAAAACTTTGATCTGTAACAGTTACCATGCTTTGCTTTCCTACATTTCTATTTTTATTGCTCATGCTTGGGGAATAGATGAAAGGGCATGCATTTTTTTTTTAAGACAAAAAGACCTGAATTAGAATCAAAGCTTTGAAAAGGGCCAACGGTGTGATTTTGGCTAGCTATATGAAATATTTGAGATTAAATTTCTTCATGTATAGAATAGAGATAACAACATCTGTCCTGCAGGGGAACCATTAAGATGGATACACATTGTTAAATTAACAGCTATTCCCAAACTTGCAAGAAGCATTCTTTGAGTGACAACTGTTATTATTAATTATCTGTTTGGTGCTCAGGGGAGAAATAGCCTGGAGGTAGACTTTTAGGAGTCATGAATGTCTATGGAAGCTGTGGGCAATTTGCAATTTCCCAAGTAGATTGAGTAGAGAAAGAGACAATGACCCACACACGATTAATTGACACTAGGTTTTAATGTAACACATGCTCACTCCTCACCAATTTAGATTCGACTAATTTAGATTTTATGACATTGCAGGAAAACTGGGTTGCAACTTTGTTCTGTGCTATTTATGAGAAAATTAATAGGGAGAACGTGATTCAGGACTCTTTATGTGGGGATGTTTAGCCTACTTAAACAAGTAAACTAAAGTTATTCTGGAGTCATTTGAGCAAGTTTGATTCATTTAGAGATTATACACTAGTTGAAATGAGTTAAAGATACAAAATTGGAGTTTTGGAGCCCCAAAATATAGAAATTATTAATGTAACCCCCTCACTTTAAAGGTAAGAAAATGATAAAAAAAAAAAAAAAGGTCATCTGACTTGTACCAGTTCACACCAAATAAACAACCAAACAGATGAGAATCTAAATTCCCTGACTTCTGAATAGCATTCTTTTAAATAGACTGGGCTTTCACTTTTGCATTAAAAGTCATCAGTTGCACAGCCTGGCTAAGTAGAGCATGAGACTCAAAAGTCATCAGTTGTTGGATGGACACAAAGACTAATACAACGTTTCAAGGTGAAGGTGGTGGGAGAACCCCCAGGGTAGATAATGATGTAAAATAAAAACAAAAACAAACAAACAAAAACAAAGTCAACAGTTGTTTTTTATTTTTTGGGTCACACCTTTTTATTAAGGTGGTTTCTTTGTTTGTTTTGTTTTTTTGGACAGGGGCAAATTCTGGATGGTAATTAAGGGAGTGCTATATACAAATTATTGTGTAATTCAGATATATTATTAATTCTTACCTGTGCTTCCAGTGAGGTCCTGGAATGGACCAGAGGGATTTGTCTGGTTCCTTCATACGGAGTTGTGAAAGGGGACACCTGTAGAGTGGGAAAAATCTTTGCAGCATTACTCTGAATAATCCATTATTTAAAAAATGACCTGAAAATACTCAATTTAATGCACTTGTCCTTAAGTAGAAACTGTGAGCTTATGATTCATTGTGCTGAATAGATTTCCTAAATCCTGATGTTTGGCTGACTTAGCAACTGTATCTCAGTTCACAAAGATCCCTCTGTGATCTGACAGTAGAGAACTCCGACCAGTGTATTTTTCAGGGTCATATCTTTTAATCTTTTGTGCTGATTAAAATATGAGCATGTATATCTTGATTTCATTACAGGTGTGCTGAGAAAAAATTAGCTCACTGAAGTAAATGGTCTTCAAGGGTGAATAGCTGATGTAGATGACTACTTATTCTAAAGCCTTATCTTTGACCAAGTTTAAAGGATGCCCAGAATTGCTATTATATGACTTCAGGAAAATTTGAGAAGGAAATTTAGTGTGTTTCAAAAGGTCTGTGTGTTTGATTTAAAAATTTATACCTTTTAAATTATTACTCCAGGCTGTCAAGACAAAATAAATGTATTAATTACACAAATAAAATAATAGCAAAAATCCAGCTTCAACTAATGGAAAGAAAACAAGTGGAAGCTGTCAGTATTATTCCACTGTGAAAGAATACAAACCAGGTGGACTTACAGTGACATATAGCTTAATGACAGGGATAAGTTCTGAGAAATGAGTCAGGTGGTTTCCTTGAATGAATGCCATAGAGTATAATTACACAAGCCTAGATGTGGTAATCTACTACACACCTAAGCTATATGGTACAGCCCGTTGAGACCACAGTTAGGCATGTGGTCTGTCATTGATGGAAACATCATTAAGTGATGTCTGACTATACAATGAAAAAGCAGTGAAAAGGAAACTTCTCAATTCTATAACCTGTGCAACAATAGTTCAACTCTACAGCTCTCTTTCTGCTTGAGGGTAAAGAAATTATGACTCATTCTTTAACCTGAGCTATGCATGGATTTCTGTTTCCTTCTCTATCTTCTTGAATTTAGTAATTATGATGGGAAGAAAAATGCAGGAGAGATTTAAATATTAAATTAAATTAAATATTACATGCTTTCTACTTTCATTGTTCATTGTCTAGGTCTCATCAATGTGATGTCAATGTGATATAAGTTAATTTTGGACTATTATGTCTAAAAATTGGGTTTGCTTAGTCTTTGTTTTTCTCACCCTTATGTTGGTTAAATGCAGAGGTTTCTTCAACCTGATGTAAACTAGGGGTAGACTGGATCCCTGAATCACTGCATGGAAGAAAGTTTTCCACTACTCAGGAATAGCCAAGGCTATTACTGAGCGAGGAGTCATTTCAGTTATTTCAGGTCATTGAAATTTAAGTGGTTATTATAGCATTCAATTAATAATGAATTTTAAAAGAAATGAAGACATTTTGTGAAATTTGAGTTGAAAGTCCATTATAACCTTCTAATTTTGCACCACCTTATGATATTGACCAAGATTCTTAACACAAACTGCTAAACACTGCCAGATTTACTTTGGCTTTTCCTAGCTTTTCCATCTCCTCTAATAGCATTCTTTCCTTTGCATTGTGACTTTTGACACCTTTTAATATGGACACCAGCCAGAGCCCACTATGTAAAATGTATTTTTGTTTCAGGGTATTTAGACATGATTCCTTCTCTTTGTGGAACTCTTCTTTTCCCTTGTATAATTAATTCTGATTCTGCAGAATTCAGTTCAAAAGATACTTCTTAGTGACAACATAAATGAGATCCTTTAGTGTATGTTGTCACTGCCCTGGGGTTTTTCCTTCTCTTGCTTTTGCAATGATGGATTTGTGTTACAATTTGATCAGTTTCTGCCTCTCTAAATTATAAGCTACATAAAATCATTGTCTGGAGATATTTTACTTACCATTGTATGCTATGGGCCTGATAAACAACAGATTTAGTATTTGTTGAATAAAATGATAAATCTCCTTAACTACCAACAAAATTGCCTACCATTTATGGAAGTCTATATATCAGGTACTGTAGTAAATGTTGTACAAGTTTTAATTCACACATCACTCTGTTACCAGAATTTCCTTGAGGAGGATTTTGGATGGAAGAAAGAGAAATGTTGGACCCTAAAAGTAAGGTACCTGTAGAGGGAGTAGAGACTTCCAAAGACCTTTGGTGGGAGTCAGACCAAAAAAGGTAAGGAACCTGTTGTGGGAAGTGGAGACTCCCAAGGGAGTCGAAAAAGGGAATTTAGAGGGAAGAGATGGGATATGGTCACTGGGAATTTAGCCTTGCAGTTGGGGCCTGAGTGGCTCCAGAGTTTAGGACTGAGTATTTCAGTTTTCACCATTCCAATCCTCCAGACTGGGGTTGTTGACCTTTGAAAGGCATGGAGGAGCTCCCATCAGCAGACCTTGGAGTAGAGAGGCTTGCATAGGTTGCAGAGTCATGGTGGTAGTCCCCAGGGAGTGGAACCTAGGTGGGGCCTTCTGAGAGTGCTCTGTCAGCTTGGATTATTGCTGCCTTCAAAGTCAAGTGCTTAAGGCAGTTGCTGTCACTTTCTGTAGTATATCTTGGTGGTTTGGACCATTTGAGTGTTGGACCAGGAAGAACCTGGAAGCTTATCCTTTTGAAGACAGGTCTATCATGCCATCTTGCCACGCATGTCTCTATGTACAGTGCTAATTTTCCCATGGCTCTTAGAGCTAAAAAATACCATGTGACTGGAAACTTGTCAAAAGGATTTGTAAGACCTGGTAAGGAACTAAGGGGTACCTATAGCCTCAAAGACTCTCTGCTTTTTTTTTTTTTTAATTTCTTTTTATCCTTTTTTTGGTAAATAAGTTCGGTTTTATTTATTTTAAAAGTGATCTCAGAGCTGCTGTGCATAGGTTGGAAAAGGACCCATAGGGAGTAGCAGACTGCAGCTCTCCTTTTAAGTTTAGCTGGATTTGGGGTTTTTACTTCCCTGCATCCAACATCAACTCCACAAAGTTTTATCTAAATCCCAAACAAACACATCATTTGTCAAAGATTTTATGTAAGACCAAGGGATTTTCTTTGAGTATGAATCCGTTGATCAGAATTCCTAATCATTTTTTCATAAACTGCCCTTAAAATGTCTTACTTATGACTCTAAAATATCCAACCTATAAGTACACTTACAAGGCAATTTGAAGGTAGAATCGTTCTACATTTTTACAACTTTTCCCACACCCATTTTTCTAAACACATCATCAACTAATTTCACAAGAATCAAATTAAAGTGACTTACTTTTTACTTTTTACCTTCATTTCTCACTGATATAAGAATTATATTTTTTGCTATTAAAATAAATAAAACCAGAGAAACATTTAAAAACAAATACAACTTTGTTTTGTGTAACAAGTTGGTTAGAGGGTCATTCACTTGCACATCCTATCAGCTGTGTTTTCAGTGTAGTTGTGCATCATTCAGTACATTTTAGGGAGAGTGGAGAGTGGAGAGTCTTCATGAATCTGGTTGCATGCATTGGTTGCATGGAGTCTGGTTAAGGGAACTTCTATTATATTACTATATCTATTTTATAATAAAGAAAACTGAGTCTCAGAGAGGATGTAACTTTCCCAATGTCACCACATTAGTAAGTAGTAGACAATTTTGGATGAAAATTCAGGTCTGTGTGATTCCAAAGATAGTGCTTTGGATATATGAATCTTTTGCTACTGGGTAGTAAATCCTCTGATAGCAAGCATGACTAAATTCTTAGACAGTTGTGAGCAAATATAAGTCACCCAGTAGTTAGAAATTATTTTTGATTCTTATTGAAGCAGGGGCCATTCTCCAGTATCTACTCTATCTGTAAATCATCATATGGTATGAGGATGGGTTTTGTGTCCTATTAGACTGTGAATTCTGAAGGTTAAATTTATGTGTGTATGCATGTGTGTGTGTGTGTGTGTGTGTGTGTGTGTGTGTGTATTGATTTATAGCGGTACATAAGGAACACTGAGTGATCAATATATCTTTATTTATTGGACAAGTAAATGAATTAAAGTGGAAATAAAATCAATCAGATGCTGGAGTAGGATTTTTATACTTGTATTCTTTTGAACTTCCTGGTACTGTTGATTGCCTACCAATGTAGCTGCTTGTCCTTAGTATTCTACAAAATTCCTTTAAGAAGTTTCTCTTTATTACTTTTTATTTTTCCCAAAGTGATTCAATATGTTCTGAAATTATACTTTTAGAGATGGAATAATTGAAATGAGATTTATTGCTTGATATACAAGACAAAGAACATGTGTATTGTTCTATACTGTATGGTGAAATTCTGATTCAAGATGGGGAACTGACCATACTAATTCATTTTACCCATTATTACAAAAACATTATTAAAATTATTATAAAAGTCTAAAAAATGATTAATCATGAAATCAAAAGAAGAGAAGATCATCAGCAAAGGAGAGAATTAAAAAATTTCTGGATGATGGAAACTGGATGAGATATTGCAGGGGAAAAGAAGCATTGCATTCAAGAATATGTAGAATTGTGGGGGGGTTTGGGGCACAGACACACCAATTTTGATGAAGAACAAGGAAGATTTATTGGGTTAGAATCAAGAGTGTTAATTGAGGGTCTGTATATGAAGAGTCTACCTCTACTCCAACTTTGCATTAAAAACATATGATGATTAGTAATTTGCTTCCAAAGAAACCCCCAAAGTATGTTGTTATGAATAAATTGAAAGCCAGGTCAGTAAGATGAATGTTTCTTCCTAAAAGCCCAATTCTGGAATTGGCAGTCTTCTGGATTGAGGCCAGCTCTCCAGTCATTTACCTTTAGCAAAATCATCTAGTTAACAAACCACCAAGTACATAGAACTCTTAAGTAACTCTTTCCTTATTGACTTTTAATATAGGCAGATCACCCCAAATCACTAGACATGTAAGAAAAGTATGTAATTTAAAAGGATACCAAGAAGTTCAAAGCCCAGAGAAAATGAATTCAAAGAATAAGTGGGAATATTAGAAGTTCTAGTTTGATTCTTTTTTTTTTTTTGAGACTAGGTCTCACTATTTTTGCCCATGGAACCGCAGGCTCTTGTTGCCCATGGTACCACAGACTCAAGCAGTCCCCAGCCTCAGCTTCTCAGGTAGCTGGGATTAGAGGTGTGTGCCACCACCAGCTATTTTTTGGGACTAGGTCTCGTGATGTTGTCCCAAGGGGGACTCGAACTGCGATTCCTAGTCCCAGCCACCTCATAGGCTGAAGCTTACAGGCACAAGCCACCATGCCAGGCAGAAGTTCTAGTTTGATTCTTCAGAGAAATTCATTATTTCTTCACTTATAAAATAAGAATATATTGTTATAAAAGAGTATAATGAGAAATAACTCTTAGATATTAAAAATATGATAACTGAAAAAAATCTATAGGTTAAAAGATTAAGGCAAGAAAATCATTTAGAAAGTAAAACATAAAGACTAAAAGATGTAAAATATGAATGAAAAGGAAAGGAAACTGAAAGATTAACCAACATACCAAAGATCCTACTAATAAAAATTTTAGTGTTATCATAGTGTTTATGGTAAACAGAATTGAGACTGGAGAATCTTAGGAAAGAGGACCATTGTTTTTCAATATAGTGATTAAAATGATGATAGAAAGTTTAAAATCAGACACATTAAGCACAGCTTGATAAAATGAAAACTTGCTAATTGTATTTTCAGTCAACAGTGTAGCTAAATTATAAAAAAATCATGTATCATTTCTATTGTAAAGAAAAAATATTATTCTCATTATTTGAGAAATGAAGATCAAAATGAAATGAGATCTCTTGTCAAGCCTGTGAGAATGACTGTTATCCAAAAGATAAGAAACAAGTGTTGGAGAGCATGTGGAAAGAAGGAAACCTTTGCATATTGTTGGTGGGAATGGAAATTGGTTCAGTCATTTTGGAAAACAGTATAAAGGTTACTCAAAAAATTAAAAATATAAATTCCATACAATCCAGCTATCTCACTTCTGAATAGTTACCTGAAGAATGAAACTTACTTGAAGAATACAAAAACACTATTCAAAGAGATATATGTCCCCTATGTTTGTTGCAGCATTATATACAATAGCAATTTCCTAAGTGTCAATTGACAGATGATTGAATAAAGAAGAAGGTGTACACAATAGGAAACCATTCTGCTACAAGGGGAGATGAAACCCTGCCTTTTACATCAACATAGATGAACTTGTAGGTATTTACTAAGTGAAATGAGACAGAAAGAAAAACCCATATGGTTTGAACTGATATGTGATATATCGAGAATCAAACAAATGATGGAACTAAATAAAACAAAAATAAACTTTTAGACTGTAAGACAAAGTTAGTGGGTATCAAAAGGGAAGGGAGAAGAGGTTTGGCATATGTAAAAGGATCAGTTGTATAGTGAGGAAGGGAACTAGATTTTTAGTAGTGAACATAATGCAGTATATACCTATGTTGATTTTCAGTGAAGAACATCTGCAACCTATATATTATAAAGCAATATTACTTCACTAAATATTATATAAAAAAGGAAAATATATTGACATAGGCATGTGGATTGGATAAGGAATCTCAAAAATCTCTATTCAGCTTTTTTTTTATTTTTATTTTTTAGTAAAGTCAGGGAAATATCTTTCATCAAGTTTGCTAGTAGACATCCTAAGTCTAGTGCCAACTTTCTAGAATGATTGTCCTCAGCCATACTATCTCAAACAGAGTTCCTTATACTGATTTTTTTCTCATTTCTTATCCAGCTTATTTTCCCCTAACTCTCTTAGTTGACATGATGCAATATATGTCTTTGTTTATTGCTTCTCTTCTCTACAAGAATTTATGCAACTTAGTGCAAAAATAGTGTTTATTGCTCCCTATGTTGATTTTAAAACAGAACTGGCATGTATTAAGAGCTCAATAATATATTGTTAAGTGACTGTTAGATGATCTGTGTTGAGGATAATTAATTGGATAGGAAAGTGAGGAAAGTTGTTATAGGAGATATTTCTGAGCTAGATATTTAAGACTGAGTAGAGATTTATCAATAGAGAAGTTTGGAAATAAATGGGAATGGAAAATGCCACTCCTTATATAAAGATCCTGGGTTAATTTATATAATGTAATTCTTCAAAGTGGAGGTAAGAGTGAAGAGAAAAAAAAAGGTCACTGCACAGCTAGGGTGGTTTTGAAAATATCTGCTAAAATTTATTGAGGCTGTATGTTGAACTAGTCACTTTGGTAAATTTTATTCTAAAAACAGCTAAGGTATCCTTCCTAGTTGAAACAGTAGCTAGTATAAAGAAAGTGTTAAGGAGATTAGCTTGCTCAAGTTTACTTAGCTAATATGTGGATTTGAACTGTTTCTCAGACTAAAGTCTAAAAAGTCTAATGTCAGTGTGCTCAATAAAAATATAATGTGAACCATAAAAATAATCAATAAATTCTAAGTGACTACCTTAAAAAAGAAACAAATGAAATTAATTTGAGTGATATGTTGTAACACTGTAAATATACAGTGCACTTTTCAATATATAATCAGCATAGAGAAATTAGAGTCTATCAGCATTTCTTCCTTCACATTTTAAAAATATTATATATACTTTATAATTAAGTTACACTTCAGTTTGTTCAATATCTACATTTTATGTGTAGAGTGGACAGCACAGGTCTAAAGTCTTAACATGATTCCTACATGCTGCATTAATATTGATTGGTAATAGGGTAGTGTCAAAAAACTGAAGCACCAATTTCCATGCTTTTCCTAGGAAAGTGCAGATTTAACATTTTGCTCTCAATGTGCTCAGTTTTGGTTATGGAAATCATGTTAACTCTATTTCTGTACATCATTTCTAGGACATCCCTATTTTACTGCATTTCTTTAACCTGTGTTAATAAGAAACAGGATTGGAATGACTACAAGAAGCAGACAGTGCTGTCTGGTAAATGCTACTGAATATGATTATTATCTGTCCCTAAATTAGTTCCTAAGGTATCTGAGTCAGGGTCTTGCCAACAGCTCTTTAGGGACTAACACATAATAATTGTGCAGATGAATTTGCCAGATATTAAATGAGTATTTCCACAATATACCTTAGAAGTTATTTCTTTCTTTGATTAACTGCTTGGCGTCATGATAACTATAAGAAATGCTAAAAGTTTTTACCTATAAAATTATTTGTTTAACTCTGACATGGATTTCAGGACCTAGTAATTGGGCTGCAATAGTAACTGTATATAAGTGAACTTGTTATTTCTTTTGAGTTATCAGTATTGCAAAATGGAAAGTTTTAGAAATACTCTAAAAACAGGAATGAGATGATCACTAATGGGGATGTTATTTAGTTTGCAACATGAGTCATAGTTCATGGTCTTTTTTTACCTTTTATTACCTAGTTTGAAGATCACCTTTTGCACAGTCACCAGGACTAACGTGGACTTTTGTCTGTCAGGGCATTGCCTACTGTAAGTTATTTTTTGTTGTGTATCACCATCTAACAAATATCACTGCTCAGATAAGGATATGTTGCTGATAAGAACAAACATTTTCCAAAGAGTGAGCATTTATTCTGTCTTTTTGTTGCTTACATATTGACTAGAAGTATAAATGTATTCTTGTAGACTTCTATTTGGTAGTTCAGCCACGTTCCCTATACATCTCCAAATGTCAGTTGTTCTCTCTAAAACTTACAATGGAATTTTTACTGTCACACTGTGTAGATTCAACCTTTTTGCTTTTTCCTCTGATCTCTATCAACAAAATGAGGTTTGGGATTTGATGGGGTCATGTCAGAATCAAATTCCCTTAATTCTCATTCTAACACAATGTTCTATCTAGTTGAAAGGTCTTCTGTTCTCTTGACACTTATTTCTTCAACATGGGATGTCTCAGAAAAGGAAGTATTAGAGTCTTGGGTTTTAAATATCAATCTGAACTCTGACAGTAATAGCTGATATTGGCCTCTCTCTCGCTGTTGTGGATTCTTAACTACTGCATATGAGTTGGAAGTTACAATTCTTGACAGTCTAGACCTAAAATAACTACAAAATATTAATAATTGGTTACATGTCCAGACTTGAATCCACATTTCAGTTAATATTTAACTTTTGTTTCATCTTGAAAACAGTTTGTAGTGGCAGCATTAATTATTAGCAAATTAATAGCAAAAGTATTAGATATTTATATTGCTATGATTCACTAAGATTCAATGCTTTTGCATCTCCAATGATTTTTGAACCAGTTTAGTGACTTTGTTCCTGGTTTGGGGGGAACACATTTTTCTTCTTTGGGCGGGTCTGGAATATATATAAATTTTTCTTTCTCTAATATCTTTACTGGCAAGAATAAGACTGTATCTAAAATGTCTTGACACTTAGGAATAGAGTTATTTTATGTGATTTCCTTCTCCTAAGTCATAAAACATAAATGATGTTGAAACTATTTGTTATGGAAACAAAGTTTCATAATCCAAACATATCTGGCTTTTTATCGTCCTATTACAAGTGGTGCTGAGATAATGGTAGGCCTATGTGGAGTGGATAGAAATCTGACTCCCTACTTGAGACCAATATGAACAAAAATTTGCAGAGATGAAACACAGCTAAAACGTTCAATCCCTATATTTTTCATTTTGTCCTCCCAAGATGTTGTACTTAAGACCTTAAAGAAAAAAGCATGTCCTTGGTTTTGCATGGATAAAGATGGTCAGATGGTGAAGTGGGATAAATAATGGCAAATCGACACAATGTGCCCCCACACAGCTTACCAGTTCACAGGTAAAGGTTAAACTCACATAGGGTCCTAATAACGTCTCTGATTTTGGGCTACCGAGTTGGTGAAACTGAAGAGAGCGTGGGCCAAATTGCAGATTGGCAGTCTCTGAGTTCTTTATATTTTTGAGAATGACAATCCTGTCTGCTGAAGTTGCTAAATATAAATTGTGAACACTATATCTTGTAAAACTAGTCTGTCCTTTTTTAAAATTTAGAGTCAATCCACAATATATGACCAACACCTTTTAATGGACTCTACTATTACTTAATGTGAAATTTTCACATTTGAATTATTAATATAATTTTCTTAAAAAAGTACTGATTTTTTTATTGGATTTGGAAAAGGTCTACATTTTTAAAAAAAGTTTTGGTAGTATTAAAATCTTTATTTTTCAGCTGAATAGAACTTGAAAAGAATTCAGTGAAATGTCCATCCCGACTTCCTGAAAATATATAGATTATAAATAAGTAATAACATAAATAGTATTATAAGTCGGTTGTACCTACAAAAAGTGTCAATAATTGACAACTGTTCTTCCTTTAGAAACATTTCCAAAAAGGACTCCAGAAACAAATTTAAAAAGCCTTTTTATTTTTAATAGATTACTCCATCCTATAAATAACTGGCTGAAAGTTAACAATCTTGCAAAGCAGGTAAATCCAGTTAGTTATGTGAGAGTCAAACTAGTTACCTTGGGAACTTTGTAAGTACTAACTAACTGGTTAAAGTTAGATGCTCTAAGTTTTCCAATCAGAGGGTGTTTTTGTTTTTTGTTTGTTTGTTTGTTTGTTTTTTTGGTTGAGAGTTTGGTAAATAATTTTTCATACAAAGATGATTGTTTCTATCTCCAAATTAAAGATTCTCAAGGTCCAGCTGCTCATTTTTTCTGGGTTTTAGAGTAGGAAATTTTACCGGTGTCCCCCTATGTTTCCAATCTATTCTGGATTTTTATTTAGTAGTTATCAAGGGGGGATTTATTTGAATTCCTATGTTTTGAATCTTTTATGAGCTGGTGTCTGTCCTCCAACATCAAACTGGAAATTAAGAGACTTGAGGAGGCACGTGGAGCAGAGGCATGGAAGAAGAAGCTATACTTGCTCTTCTGTCTTGGCCTCGTACCAAGGATTTGGAGAACATGGAAGGACATCCTTGAAAGACACCAAAATGTTGTTGAGAGATCCATGAGGAGCCTGACAATAGCAGTCTTTGTCTTGACATTAATTTTGATTTTGTTCTTTTCCTTCCTGGCTTGCTTCAACCCTTCTGTGACACTTTCTCCACCACAAGGTGCAAACTTTTGGGTCTCAGTGGCCCCACTTTGGGCCAACCCTGTTAGCTTAGCCATTTACCATGAAGAGAAAGGTCATTTCAGGTGTTTAAGTGAAAACAATTTAAAATATATTCTTTTTTTCTCTATTGCACACTAATTATATTAAATTTATTTTTTATTGAAGACCTTATGCACTGAGTATATTTGTCTTTGTGTGGCAGAATAGAACATAGGATTTTTAATACTCTAGTTTAAAAGCTATTCTAGGACTGAGGATAACAGTCCTATGCTAAGAAAGATAGTTTTCAATTTTAACTTCACATTTCTCTTATCAACACCTCAATCTTTGTTCATTGACAAAGCTCAACTCTCTGCTATCCTTTACATTCTATCTTTTCTGAGAACTCATGACTTTTTTATGTGCTTCATGATCCTACAAAATGACAGTACCTGAAGCATTAGGACAACTTTCTACCTGAGGATCACCACTCTCTCTGAGTTACAGTTCTTACAGGGGTTTGACTCACAGACCCTGATAATAGGAACATGATTTCCCTTATTTTTGTCCCTGTAACCAGTCTTCTGCCTGTGCAGTTGAGAAAGGCATCCCCACTTGGTTGCTGTGACTTTGGATCCTTGTAGTTCCCTGGAATCTTTTCCCACTCCATATACTACTTTCTTCCCCATCCTTCCCTCACCTCCCCACACCCTCCCAGACTCCATGTGATGAATCCCACCTCAGCCCATGCACCTAGTTCTGTACTTGTCTATGCTTGTCAGGAAAGTTTCTCAAGAATGCTGAGATTTGGGGGGGTCAATGCATTTTGCTATTCTGCTTTAAGTCCCTTGTCTCTGGGATTCAGATATAACTCTGCGAAGTCTAGTAAGACCCCAAATCAGAATATATACAAATTATTTCCCCAAATAATAGGTGGAGCCCCACAACCAATCTCTTTGATAGAAAACTTGCATTTCACCTTGATGCTTTAACTATACTATATAAACCCATTTCCGTTAACCTCTTCCCTCTCCACCAATACCCTCTTCCTAGCCCCCAGAGGTCGTTTATTACAAACTCAGGAAAGGAGTTTGATAAAATTCAACTCTCTTTCTGAGTTTAAAATAAACACACTAACCAGAATGGTAAGAAATCCAAATTTCATATTAATGTTTCCTTTGCTTTGTCTACATCTTGGGGGAGCTATGAAAGATAGAAGACAATTGTGGGCCTTTTGCATATGGTCCCTTGAATCAAGACCATATGATATATCAGAATTGTTTGTCAGATAGGAGGAAGTAGTTAAAGGGAAATACTTCTGACCCTGTGTTTTAGGGGACAACTATACTGACCATATGGTTCTCATTATGAGGTTTGTCTTGCTGCCGTCTTCCATTTTTTATATTCAGTTTGGCAACTTGTTATCTCCTGTGGTATTTAAGCTGTAGTCTTACAATTCTACTCTTACAAATCTAATTAAATTAAATTTCTCAAGTGCACAGTAGGTTTGACTTTTTTTAATTCAAGAAAATTTTCTTAAATTTTGATTTATGTTATTCTTTAATACTGACTAGTTATTTTATTTGTTTTAGTTCTTAATGATTTACTAGATAACAATTTTCTGTGTGTTTTTCCAGTGTGCTTTTGCTGTTTGTAAGAATTTCTTCCTCTCCAGTCTCTTCCCTCCTCTTTTTTTCTTTCCCATATTTCCTCCTTCCCTTCCTCTCTCCCTCCATTCCTTTCTTTTACTCTCACCCTTACCCCTTTCTCCCTCTTGTCCTTGTTTCTTTCCTTTGTAACAATAACTAGGTAAAAATTAATTGTGATACTTTTTGTTGCTCATTTTTAAGTGAAATAAGTTTGCCTTTTAAGTATTTGACCAAGCTATCTTATCTAGGTTCATTGTTATTCTTTTGGTAGTGTAGTTTTACCTCACAATTTACCATATGAATGCACCTGTGGCTTCCTTGTTTTTTTTTTTTTTTTTTTTTTTTTTTTTTTTTTTTTTTTTTTTTTTTTTTTTTTTTTTAGCCCACACCTAGAAATCAGTCTCTACTTTAGAATCTCATTGTGAATGATAGAATACTGCTTCTGAGTGGAGGGCAGATAGCTCAACAGATGATCTGGAGTTTTCCTCACAGTAGGAGGCCTCTGAATCTGCTTAAGCCTGATAAGCTGGTTTATCTTAATGTTGTTGCATTTGAGCTTTATCTCTGAGCCAATTCTAAGGCACTATAGAAGGTAGAAATGAAAATTTAGGATTATCCCATTTCTGTGTTAAAAAATGTTCACCAAACTAGAAAATTAATGTCTTCACCCTATGAGATTCTTAACCTCTTCAAGTCACTATGTTTTATTAAATAACCAGTCCTTAATCCTCTATTAGGACTAAAAATTACAAAGTTCTTCACTGTAAAGGTATTTGTTGATCTACTTTCAAGATTAGCCTAAAATTATAAATTAACTACATATCTTCGGAAAGAAATCATCGTTGAATTATGGTCAATTTTTCACTATTAAAGAAGAGACTTGGAATTTACACTGACTTCCTAAAGTCAGATATTTTATGTGTGTATGGGTTTAAAGACAGTGAACATCTTTTTGCTGAGCTGCTGACATATAAATTTGGGCCATATCCTAATTTAAGATGTTCCATAATAAAATATAGAACTTGGAGCTATTAAAAACAACATCAATAATGCACTACTACTGTTGAAAGTTTCATTTGCTCAGGACAGAATAATTGATGGGATTTAAAAAATTACAACCATGACTGACATTTTCAGTTGTTTTAGTTTAATTTTTTTTGTTTTCATTTTTTATTTGTTTGTTTGATTTTCCCTATATCCCTCATCTAAGTGAGACCATCCTGTACTTCTCTTTTTCTTTTTGGCTTATTTCTGCTAATATGAGTCTTTCTAGTTCCATCCAGGTTGCAGCAAATGGCATGTGTTTGTCCTCCTTGATGGATGTGTAATATTCCATTGTGTATATGTACCACATTTTTTTAGCCAATCATCCATTTGGGGGCATTTGGTTTGTTTCCAATTCTTTGCAACTGTAAATAGGGCTGCAATGAACATGCGTGTACATGTGTCCTTTTGAATTAATGTCTTCATGTTCTCTGGGTATATTCCTAGTAGTGGGATTGCTGGGTCGAATGGTAAGTCCACATTCAATTGTTTGAGGGTCCTCCACACAGTCTTCCATAGTGGCTGGACCAGTTTGCACTCCCACCAGCAGTGTATGAGAGTTCCTTTTTCTC
>PVHY01021530.1:0-23758 GCA_004024945.1 Uropsilus gracilis
CCTTCCTTCCTTCCTTCCTTCCTTCCTTCCTTCCTTCCTTCCTTCCAAGTTTCTTTTGAGTTTCTTATTTACTTTCTAAAAACCTCACTGCAGTATACATGTCATCAGACTATTTTTAAAAATGAATGCAAGGCTGGCTGGGCATGGTGGCTCGTGCCTGTAAGCTTCAGCCTATGAAGCAGCCCGGGCTAGGGATTGTGGTTTGAGTCCCGCCTGGGCCCATAGCGAGACCTAGTTCCAAAAAAATAGCTGGGCATGGTGGCGCGTGCCTGTAATCCCAGCTACCTGGGAAGCTGAGGCTGTGGATTGCTTGAGTTTGTGGTACCCTAGGCAACGAGAGCCTGCGGTTCCACTGGCAAAAATAGCGAGACCTAGTCTCAAAAAAAAAAAAAAATTAACGCAAGGCATATTGGGTCTTTGCTGAGCCAGTGTGAACTTTAGGAACGTCCAGTTTATTATGGTGAGGGTTGGGAGGCACTGGCAATTAATTTTATTGTTCTCAATGGACTTACAGCTTGAACAACATGGGGTTTAGTTGTGTGGATCCACTTACGTGGCTCTTTCTTAATAAATATACAGTGATCCTTGAACGCTGTGCAGTCAAAAATACTGTTAATGTATTTTCTCTCATATAAGAAAATCTTATGGTTTTCTTAACATTTTCTTTTCTTTACCTAACTTTACTTGAAGGACATAGTATATAATACAAACAACATACTAAAAAAGTTCATTGACTGTTTATGTTATAGGTACAGATCCAGTCAACCTCAGGCTAATGGCAACTGAGTTTCTGTGTAATCAAAAGTTACACTCAGATATCTGACTGTGTGAGGTGTCAGCACTCCTGACTCTTGAGTGTTCAAGGGTCAACTGTGCTTTAGGAGAAGGAAATGAGGCCTCGAATGGCAGAGTGACCTCTTAGGGAGACATAAGTGGGGAGCAAAATCTCAGCTCAGGTACAGCTGGATCCTACTGTTCACACAACGCCATGACTGGATTCTTTGCCAAGGGCCACTCTGGGGTGGGATGACGGTGCCCCAGATCCTGCCAAGGGAGAGGTAAGCCCTCAAGGTTGGGGAGTAGCTGTGTGTTTTGCAAGCCTTGACACACCACAGCAGAGCACAGATGACTTGAATGATGGCTTCCCAGCGAGCTTCTGGAAGCTTTGTGAGAGCAGGGCCTAGTCAGGAAGGACAACGACATCCATACGTGTAGACCTTGGGAGAGAGGATGAGGTGAAGGGCAGAGAGATTAGCGGTGGTGAGCTCAACGCTGGGAATTCTAGGCACTGTGGCATTTGCTGGGGAAGGTATTTTGGGCAGTGGGAACAGTGACATATCCCAGATTAAATAGTGTGAGCACTTGCTTACTCTGCTGTTCTGGGACTGGGTCTGCCCAAGGGCCTGTGACCTACATGTGTGGATGGAGGACTCCAGGAGAGAGGCAATGCTGATTACAGCTTCCACACAGCTGACTGCTCAGAAACCTCAACACTTGGGCCTGTGTTCTGAGATGCTTAAATGCTTAAAACATTTTGAAGAATGTTTAAACTGTGGTTGTAAAAGGTAAAGTACTGGAAGAGAGTCTAAAGCATTGCACACACCTCCCAGAGGGGTGTAACCCAATGACTGCTCTGCTTCCCATTTTATGCAACTTCCTTGTGACCATTGGAGCCTGATATTCTGTGAATGGTTAAAGCCAGGAAAGCTTAGGCGTAGGATATGTTGGGGCAGAGTTGTAGCTGGCCAGTGATGGATTGTTACAATGAGTCATAGACAGCTCCTGCAATTCCACAATGGTCTCTTGAAATAGGAAAGCCCAGGACAACTGGTGGGAAGTGACTAATGGGGTGAAACCTTTTCCGGGCCTTTAAAATAAGATCTTGACACTTGCCTGTAAGTGAAAGTTTCAATAAACCTCCTTTTTTGGTCAGGAAGTGCAAAGTTGCTGCCTGATTACACAAGGCTCAAAGGTGTTCTCCCTGATTCCTCTGGGCACACAACCCCTCAGATAATTGACCCTCCAGTGTCCTGCCTCAGAATCCAGCTGCTTGGGTGTGCTCAGAGTGTACTTCCGGTGGCATCAAACCATCAGTAGCCATGAACTTTCTCATAACTGCACAATGTTATGCAGTCTTGAAATCATTTTCCTTTACAGTATCTTATCTAATAAAAACTCAGTGAGGGTCTGCAGAGAAGAAAACTGAATCCCAGAGAGTTTAAGCACACAGAGAATTCAAGCACATGATCTTATATCTCAAGTGAAGGGATATCAGGGAAAGGGGAGCTCCATCTGACCTTAGGAGGCTGAGTCCTTCTGTGTTCCTGAGAAGGTCCAAGGAGGGTTGGCAGGCTGGGACAGCAGGTGGGAGGGGGATGCGAGCTTCCTGGCCAAAGTTCTACATATTTCATGTAGAAATATGCTGTCTCCAGACAGGACTCCCTTTCATGAGCCTACTTTGCCTGTAATCAGCTAGTGACAGGGAATCCAGGATCTGGAAGTGATGAAAGTTATGCAGTCCAAGTCTTCATTTTCAGATGTGGAAGCTGAAATCTGGAGAAGTTAAATGTCTTGCAAAGTCTCACACAGCTAGCTGGTGACAAAACTGGGGTGGCTGCACAGTTCCCTGGATCTCATACAGGAATTTCTGCTGCGGCACCTGAACATGCCTCCTTGCTACACTCTCTGCTTTTGACCTGGTGGAGAAGTTTACGAGGAAAAAGGATGGGCACAGCTGTGGTAGGTGAGCTGGTCACTGTGTGTGTGCGTTCTGTTCTGGATTCTTCACCAGAATCCTACCAAGTATGTATGTTGTTATCTCTGTAAGGACTGAGACTGCGGATGAGGAGGGACTTGCCAAGACACTGGCTTCGTGTTCTCTCCCATGCAATGTGGCTTCTGGTAATTTATCTCTTCCCCCAGAAAACTGAAGTGTTTGCTTATTTTTTTATATGGTCAAATATCATTTTTGGGAAGTCATTAAAATTCAAATTGTCTGTGTTTATTCCTAGAACTATATCTGATTAAAGAGGGAGATAGGATGACGAATCAGTTATCACTTTTAAACAGAGTTCTTAAGAAGTCTTGATTAATGTTTTTTTTTTTTTTTGTGAAGGAAAACCAACAATTTGAAAAAACTGTCATGTAAGTCATGTGCTTAAGTAATTTTTTTAGAAGAGTTTTTTTTTTTTTTTAAAATCCCTTTCATCTGGAGTGCTAGGGGCAGAGATGAGAGGTTCTCGCATCAATGAATTCTTGCCTTCAAATCTTCACATTCTGGTACTTCCGGACCAAAAAGCACCATCATCATATGCCCCTCACAGTCACTTCGATAGACTTGATTTCCTCTTATTATTCATTTTTATACTTGGAAAAATGTTGCAGAAGAGGGCTGAGTGCCTGGCATCCGAGGAAGAATGCAGATCACGGAGGGCAGTGTGCATTTGTTGGAAAGGATGCTAGTGGTGGGAGCATGGACTCATGGGGTGTAGAAATGTGTCAAAGCAACATTTCTCAATTTTCATCCCCCCCCCTGACTCCTAATGGCCATTCCTGTGCACTCACTTAAATCTTAATATAACCTAGGTGATTACTCCTGACTTGGTCTTGGCCTTTACCTGCTCAGAGGTCACAAGGTATCCTTCAGCCTGATCCCAAATTCTGCCCCTGCTCATTTACCTTCATGCCTTTCCCCAGGGCTCTGTCAGAATAGCTGAGAACCTTCTCTGAATCAATTGCTGCCTCGGCTCCCACATCATCTGATGATGCTCTTTTGTCTACTGTCATGAGTCCTTATTTTGCTTCCCCTCCTTTGACTTGCATTTCTCTTGGATGCCTGTGGGTTCCCTGGTTTTTCATGCAGTTTCATGCACTCACCCCTGACATCTAAATCCTGACCTGTGGGCTGGTCTCATCCCTGGGAAAATTCTGCAATTCTTACGTTTGTTTAATGTCTGACTTCCCACCCTGACGCTGGGATACCTCATCAGCCCCAGTCTGTATCCAAGAGGGGAACTCCCTCTCACTGAGCAAGCCAACAAAGAAAAGGACTAGGAAGCAGTTGACAGTCACACATTGCCACCTGGCATGGGAACAATTCTCATGGTCTTTTTGATCATGGAGTTGCTTTTTATGTACTAAAATTTCAAAGGATACCTGAACAGAAGAAATATTTTGTAATCAAGGGGCAATAATTGTTATTCTTTCCAGTCATTGAGTTAGCTATGCCTCTATAAACTCTAACATAGTGTTCCAGACTTATATGTAGTTCCCGGGGTGTCCTGAAATTGAGGTCAGTCCACCTTGGCAGGGAAGATGAACATATTCCTGGGATGCAGGCTACTTGATACATAGTTCATGGGTAATGATTTCTGTGGCTTCTTCTTCATTCTAATGGAAAGAAGTCACTTTTCCCATAGAGCTTAGCTTCTTTAACTACCTGTGTAAAATCCCAACCTATCTGAATTGGGTATTAATAAAGGAGGGGGGGGGCTTTCCATGCACTCCAATGACCCCAAATCAAGATCTTTGGTTGGGAAAAGAAATCCTGATAGCTGTGTTCTGGTTCTGTTCTATTCTGTTCTGTTCTGGTTGTCTAGGCAGGTTTGTTGAGAGCAAACAACCAGTAACTTTTTGGACAGATGAACTCAATATGAATATTTCAACAATTTCTGGGGACTTACTGGAGCATCTACAAATTGAGATAGGGTGAGCTCTTGATTATCAGCCCTCTCAGACCATTGCTCTTGAACTAATAACTGATCTTGTCAGATAAGACCATGAGTCAATATCATCTCTTAGAGTTCTTGGTAATACTCAGGGCATATCTTCAATCACATTTCTAACCCAAACCAAACAATTTCAGGTGTGGCCCTCAAAGTACTTGGTTTCCACATGCCACATGTCACACTGTGCTTGTAACTGCTTTTCTGTAGCTTTTTTTTTTTCTTTGGACAGTGCTGGACAATTCCATGATACACAGGTTCCCCCTTCCCGTCATCAACCTGGCACTGACTGGAGCAACAAGAGCATTTTTCCCGGTTTGTGAGGACATTCTCCCTTGTTCTTTGAAATGCTAAGTAAAGATTTCCTCTCATTGTATAAATCAAGATAAAGTTTGTGTTTGACATTCTGTTTCTGGAAATCTCTCTTACAGAGGCCACCCAGAGGTGCTCTAGAGTTGAGTGACAATGGTGCTGGGTGATGTCACAGAGGACACAAACCAGGTCTATGTGGCAATAAAACACATCCCCTGGGAACACAGGCCAAGATAAGCAGGGCAAATCAAAGAAGGATGTGTCAACAACTCAAAGGATCCATCACTCAGACAACCGAGGTCGTAGAGAGCAGGATAGGAACACTGAAAACAGCCCCTGATAAACTGGTGCAGTAATTGGAAACATTTGTGGCGATTGAAGGGGCGCTGGGGAAGCCTCCAGGGTGAGATAAGGCAGGCAATCACCATGCCAAGGTAATTTGTTAGCAGTTCCGGCTTTGGGCCAACGTGTGTAAACCTGCTGGCTGTGATGTATGAAGTCTGCTAACCCGAGGAAGCGTGGCCACTGAAGGACAAGAGAAAAGGCAACCTGCATGGAACTGACAAGGGACTCACCTGTACCTATGAATGTGACCATCTGCTGGGTGGAGGCAGACTGGTGTCACACACTCTGGATAGCTGGTCGGTGTAGCTCAACTAGGACAACACTGCTCTACTCTCTCTCTCTTTCTCTGGTATTGCTCTCAGAGATGGAGCCTCTGGTATTGCTCTCAGAGATGGAGCCTTAAAACGCTGCAGAATGATATAAGCTTTAGTGCACCTTGCCAAACTCATCCTAATTGGCCCTCTGACCCACTCCAGCCCTGTACCACTCTCATCTTACTGGACCCACAGATACCATTCCACTCACACACTGTTTATCTCACACCTGAATCCTTGCTCCTCACTGTCCCACAGGGACATATTCCCCCCCCATTGCATCCTTGCACATCGCATGCCCTGAGCTTGGCTGGGATCCTGCAGGCCCTCTCCCTGACCTCACGTTAATTGAATTTTGCTGTGAAACAGCTCTTATTTTTTGTCCACTCAATATCCATTTTCCCATTCTTCCTGGAAACAAGCCCTGGCTTTATTCCTGGTATGATGCACATTCTCCCTCACTGTCCCATTTGGTTGTGAGGCTTAAGAGACTTCAACAAAACTAGTTGGGGAGGACTTCCGGGAAGCCTTGAGTCCCGGTCCTTGAAAGGGGACCCAATGCTGGAGGGTCCTTTGTTTTCATATTTTCTCCTTTGTTTTGAAGGTCGATTCGATGTTCACATCTGTCATCATAGGACCTTGAGAGCAGTTTAAAGGGGCTCTATGTCCTTCAGCTCGGAGGAACCTCTGGACCAGCTTTTCAGACCCCTATGGGTTGATTTCCTTTATGTAAGGAAATGAGTTCTTAACTCTACTTCAGCAGCTGTGCTGGGGCTCTGTCCCTACAGGATGTGGTTCTCACTGATTCTGCCTCTCCTGCCACCCCTCAGCCACCGTGATCTCCGCGTGTCATCATCTGACCATGATGCTGCATAAACGGAACAACTGTCTTTTTCTTTTTAATGCGAGCTGCATCTCCGCATTTCCCTTTTGACATTCCCGGTTGCACAAAGCAGAGGGATCAGATTCACATTCATAAATCACATCCCACAGACGTTAGTGGGGAGAGGTGAGCCAGCATGATGCAGCTGTCTCAAACACCAGTGGTCAGGTGATGTGGCACTTTGGGGATAGTGGTTCTCCTTTCTCTGGGTCACAGTATCCCTGCTGCAGCAGGATCCTCGGTGGCAAATGTCTCTAAAATTTAGGTTAAAAAGTGCATATTACTTTGCTCAGCACCTTTCCCTCTGATAACCCAGAAGAAACAAAACTCTAGGTAGGGGCTGGGGGATTGTAGCTAGAAAGCCAGAAGTGGGGAGACAGTCTCGTTCCCATGCTGTTCCCCATCCCAGGGGTGATGGGAACTCCTGTGACCCTGGGCTGTCCCCACCTCTGCCTTCTCAGCTGCCTGAGTCTGAGACATGGCCAAGGTGAAGCTCCACTGCTCCAGTTCCTCCTTATTCTTTGGGGGAAAAGCCCTTTTCCCAGACTGGCATGGTGGATGAGCCTTCTGGAAGGAGCTTGCTCCAGCTCCCTTCCCTGCTCCAGTAACTCTGTGCTTGAAGCGACACGGTGGGGACGGCACCATGGAATCTCCAGGGAGGATGTAAATGACTTTTCCTTCTGTCAAAACAGGAGGCATCGTTTCAAGTAAGAAACTTTCAAGCAAAAATTAGAGTAAAAATACAAAGAGATTCTTTTGAACAAGGAATTCCTGGGTGTGGGGCTCTGTGTTTCCAAGTCTCTGTTCTTTTTCTTTCATTCTTTTTTTTTTTTTTGGATGATTGTATAATTCTAAAAATTTGCAAACCTCTGTTCTTAACCATGAAATACTGGCAGCCCCTTTCACTGGACTCTGCTGGACAGGGCTGCACCTGACTCTTTGGTATATAGGGGCACCTACGGGCAGGGTTGCCTGTGGGCAGAGATGTCTATGACTCTTGGCAGTCTTGAAATTGTCCTTCAAATTCAAGGTGTTGGGGGAGTCACATGTGTGTGTCATGGTCACCCCTCAGCATCCCCTCACTTTGCTTTCATGGGTCTGCCTAGGCCTAGCATCCACAGAGTTCTTCACCCCCCTCACTTTGCTCTCATGGGTCCTGCTAGGACTGGCATCCACAGAGTTCTTCAGCTCTCTAGTGAACAATCCATCAAGTTTTTAGTGTGGGACTCTGTCTCCTTCAGCACAGGAGTCCTGCTCTCTGCCCCTCCTGCCTGGTTCAGCCTTTGGTTGTGGTTTTTATGTTAATGACACCCCTTAACATAGAAACTGTAAATGCAGGTTACTTTCTCACCTGCTCTTCTG
The DNA here is from genome assembly GCA_004024945.1 of Uropsilus gracilis. Lineage (NCBI taxonomy): Eukaryota > Metazoa > Chordata > Mammalia > Eulipotyphla > Talpidae > Uropsilus > Uropsilus gracilis. The sequence goes on from PVHY01021530.1 coordinate 7,941, forward strand.
TTTCCTCATGTGTAAGCTGAGGGCAAAAGTAGGCCCTGAGGAAGAGCAACTCACAAAGCCACAAGCCAGTAGGGCAGGTCTAGGCCTGCACTGTCCGCCCTCCCACTCTTCTTCCTGTGACCCCAGCAACGTGCGGTGGTGTGTTGTAGGGCCAGATTAAGCCATGTGCAGACAGGCATTTTGCTCTGGGAAGTGGCATGAAGAGCTTATGGTGACCATTGGGGAATAATGCTACCTAACAATCCCAGTGACAGATCTCTACTGGTAGGGAAAATGACTTTCCTTTATCACGTGTTGCTCTTACAAACCCCAAAGGAATGGCTTTAAAAAATTATTTATATATATATTTCATATATTTGTATTCCCCAGGGTTCACCCACCACCTCTCCTCCCTGATCGTTCCCATTCACCTCCCCCACCCCAAGTTGTGTACTTTAGTTTGATTGTTAACTTGTTTTTGACTTTTTCTTCTGGCCTTTTATTTCTTTTTCCTATGTCCCATATATTAGTGAAACCATTTGGTTTCTGTCTTTTTCTTTCTGACTTGTTTCTGCTAATATGATTTCTTCTAGGTACATCCAGGCTATCTTAAATTCATTAAGTTTGTTGTTTTTAATTGATGAGTAATATTCATTGTGTGTATATATGCCACATCTTTTTCATCCATTCATCTGCTTTGGGACATTTGGGTTTCCATGTCTTTGCAATTATATATAGTGCTGCAATAAACATCTGAGTACAGGTGTCCCTTTGTGTAAGTATTGAGGTCTCCTTTGGGTAGATTCCCAGAATAGCGACTGCTGGGTCAAATGGTAGTTCCATTTTCATTAATTTGAAGTCCTTCACATTGCTTTCCATAGTGGCTGGACCAGTTTACATTCCCACCCACAGTGTGAGTGTTTCTTTCTCTCTGCATCCGTGTTAGCACTTGTTGTTACCTGTTTTTTGTTTTGTTGTTTTTTGATGTGGGCCATTCTTAACTGGTGTAAGGTTGTATCTCATTGTGGTTTTGTTATGCATTTCCCTGATTGCTAGTGATGTTGAACATGTTTTCATGTGCCTGTTGGCCACTTGTATTTTCCTCTTTGGAGAAATGTCTTTTTAGTTCTTCTCCCCATTTTTTTATTTTACATTTTTAACTTTTAAAATTTTATTCATTCTTTAGATTTTATACAGTATCAGCAAATGGCTATTGAAAAGCCTTCCCTACCCGTAGATGTCCCCTCTGTTCACTCAGGCTCCTCTCCTTTTCTCCCCATTTTTTGTCTGAGCTTCTTGTTTTGTTTTTGCTAAGTTGTGTGAGTTCCTTGTGGATCTATGTTATCAGACCCTTATCACTTTTGTGGAGGGCAAAAATTTTCTCCCATTTGGTTGGGTTTCTTTTTGTTTTGTCTGTTTTGTCTATTGTCTCTTTCGCTGTACAGAAGCTTTTTAGTTTCATGTAGTCCCAGTTGATTATGTTTTCCTTCATTTTTTTGCCAGTTGTAGATGTGTTCAAATGGATTTCCGAAGTGCAATTCAAGGAGGGTTTTGCCCAAGTTTTCTTCTATGTATTTTATGGTTTCAGGTCATACATACAAGTCTTTTATCCATTTTGAGTTGGTTTTTGTATATGGTGTGAAGGAGGTGTGTTGATTCATTTTTTTACATGTCTTGGTCCAGTTTTCCCAACACCATTTATTGAAGAGGCTGTTCTTGTTCCAATCTAAGTTTTTCACTCCTTTGTCAAAGATCAGTTGACTATATATGTAGTTTTATCTCAGGGCAGTCAATTCTGTTCATTTGTCTGATTGTTTTTGTACTAGTACCATGCTGTTTTAATTACTGTGACTTTGTAGTATAATTTGAAGTCTGGAATAGCAATACCTCCATTCTCTCTTTTTTTTGGTCAGGAGACCTTTTGATATTTGAGGTCTTTAAGGGAATGGCTTTTACATTTTTTAAGAGTCCATGAATACTAGTGGAGGTTGAAACTGCAGTTGTGGAGCAGTTTCTGTTGACCTTTCCCTAGACCTGATTGCTGTCCTTGGGGGGAGCAAGAGTTCACTTTCTTGCATACAGGGAGCACAGTCATGCTGTCACCTGCTAGAGCAACTTCTGTGTGTGCGTGTGTCCTTATCAAGAGCATGGGGACCCCATGTTCTTATCTGTGACTCAGAGCCAGATTTGGATAATGTGGAGTCCTGCATGGAAGAAAACCCTCTAGTGAGGAAGAGTCTGAAGAAAGATCATGTTAAGGAGACAGGAGAAGAATGGTCTTAGAGTAGGATCAGTGTTAATTTGGTGGGATCTTGAGAAGAACCAGACTTTTGATTGGAGACACAAACATGTGAGTTCTTTCGGGGTGACCTTGGTGGTGGAGTCTTTAGGTCTAACATCTGAACTGGTGGGCATTGATGTGAATATGGGCCTCTGGGGTGTTTGCTTGTTCCAGCTGGAATTCTGGGGTCCTGGTATTTCTGGGGCAGTTTCCTTGGTGTCTCCTGGAGACCAGTCCTCCCCCTTCTGTCACAATACTAGGTCCTACCAAGGGCTGTCTGACCCCAAAAGATGTGAGTTCTTGACAGGAGTGAGTTTCTTTAAGAGGACTTGGTCACCAGAAATGTAGAATTGTAGGATTTTTAAAAGCCAAGAAAGTCTTGGAAATCTTATAGCTCAAAATTCTTATTTTAGAGATGAAGATGCTGAGGTCTAGAGGTTAAGTGTTTTGTTCAAACTTCGGGGCACAGTAGAATCTGTGGATGACAATATCATTTCCTCGATTTCTAATGAAATAACTTCTTCAACTGATTTCTTGTAATAAGGAGGAAGACAATCTTTTTTGGGTACTGCAGACTATAGTGTTTTGCAGCCTTAGCCTCTCAGGTAGCTGGGATTACAGTCACCTGCCACGGTGCTCAGCTGCTTTTTTGAGACTAGGTCTCACTGCTATGTTGCTGGGGGTAGCCTCGAATCCAGGAACTCAAGGGATCACAAGCCTCTTGCGCCCCCCCCCCCCCAGGGCTTGAACAGCAGGCAAGCTACCTTGTCCCTGCTGGAAGACAATCTTTCGATGAATAACTGTAGGAGGGTCAGGGATTACCCAAGAATTACTGGATTTATACTCTGGCAGTAGTAATCCCTCTAAGAGAAAACGGCTCTTAAAGAGATAGTTTCCAAAAAGGATTGGGGTCACAAAAACACAATCTGTACTAACTCATCCACATTTCCCAGTGCTCCTCATCCATCTTTCAATTTTTTTTTCCATTTATGGTCCCACCTTCTAGAATCTTCCCTCTTTATAAACTCAGGAGTATAAGGAGGTGGCAAGAGGAGTTTCTGTATTATTTCTACTTCTCCCTCCCTCCCTCCCTCCTTCCTCCTCCTCCTCCTCCTCTTCTTCCTCTCTTTTTATTTCTATTTTAAGCTGCTTTATTCACAAACACTGGTGCTTATGAGGACTCAGAATGGAAGGGTTCTTGGCTTTCATTTCCTTCATCTTGGTCTTTGTTGGCTGGTTTCCTCTGTGGATGAGTACTGTAGGCTGGGCTTATTTCTAAAGTTACGTGCACCCAAGGGCTGGAAATGATTGAGCAGTTTTCTTCTATTCTTAAATAAAACTTATTTTAAAATGAAGTTTAAGTATATTCCACTCACTTGTAAAGTCATGGAACGTGCAGTGTCCCAGCCAGTGGTATGTTGCTACTGACATGTGCTGCCCCGTGAGAATGGATTGTTGACCAGGAATCTGTGGTTAAATCATTGGGAGCTCAAACCAGACATGGTGGGAATATCAACACCCACCAGCAACTGCTACAAGTCAGAACTATTTTCCCTCTTTCTAAAAATCAGGAACCCGGTGCCTTCACAACAATGTCTTGTTGCAAGAGAAGTGCCACTACCCAGGGGTAATCAATATGAATGTTCTCATGGAAATACTGGGGAAGTGATTATTCATATGCTAACACATGTGCATGCATTATTTCAGTTCATTTATTATGACATTCGAGCTGGTCTTGCAGGAGATGAGGGAGAAGCCAGGCTACATTTGGGAAATGGCAGTGAGAATAGTCAGTGAGAGTGTGATGGTGGCCTTGAAAAACAAAATGAGAAGATCTGTGTGCCTAGAGCACAGTAAGCTACAGAAGACTCTGAGATGAAGTATAACAGGAAGAAAAGGAGATCATGGGGGACGAGCAGTCACTTAAGAACTTTGCCTTCTTTCTGAATAACAGGGTTTCCTGGAAGGTGGGTCTGAACCATTTGAGAGGAAGTTGTCAACATGAAGTCCTGTTAACCCTCCTAACATTTAAATGTGTAATTCCTACTTTCTCCTTTATAATGACAATGCAGTCATCAAAATCAAGAATTAACCCGATCTATTGCTGCCATTCTAGTCTCAGACAGTCTTTATGTTTCATCAGTTCCCCAAATGTATCATTTTTATGGCAAAAGGATTCAGTGTAGATCACACATTGCATTTAGTGGTTAAATGTCTCAAGTCTCCAATCTGAAGTTCTTTAAATATACTTGAATTTCATGATATTGGCATTTTTCAGATTACAATTACTCTATAGAATGTCATCCTAATGGGTTCTTAGACATCCCTTCATGATAAGAGTAATAAGAATGTATTTTGGGCAGGAACATCACAGAATGGGTACATTTTTCTCCTAACGGCATCTGATTGTGGGCACACAACTTGAATTTGTCCCATTCTTGGTGGTGCTCACTTTGATCACCTAAATGAATGTGGCATTTGCCAGGTTTTTCCATTATAAAGTTATTAATAGGTATTTTGTTGGGAGCTTATTTAAGACTGTGAATATCTCTTCATCAAACTTTCACTGAATCATTTTATTCTTTTTTTGGAAGTAGTTTCTATATTTTGTATATGAAGATTATAACATCAATTTTATTTTTCCCTCCTTTAAAAAAATGTGATCTCTGACAAACCTTTTTCACATTCATAAGCAGAAATCAGAAGTTATATACCAACACTTCTGCTTAATTCTTTGAATCCCTTCCAAGTTCCATGTCCCAAACCACAAACTCTATCACAAAATTAATACATAAAATATTCTGTCAACTGATTAACTTCTCCTTAATTTTGTTGAAAACAAAAAATTCATAAAAACCACCTGATTGACAAAGGATTTGCTACCCAGTTTTCAATTTCTCTAAATGATACTAAAAAAACTATCAAGACTTATCCAATGACCCTTAATTTGATCTATTGCCTACTAGAGATATCTATTTAACTGGACAGACTAAGAAAGGTTTAGAAAAGTTTGAGTATTGATTTTATCTATTGGGGAATGGCAGTGGGAACAGCCAGTGAGAGTGTGATGGTGACCTTGTTAATTATAGTTAATAATTAACCACTGTCAATCTAGTATTGCAATAACATACATTTATTGTGTGTATTTTTTCAGGGAGGAGTAAAGCATCTCTTAGCTCTGGAGACTTAGCTAATTTGTGGAATTAAATACCATCTAGCCTAATGATGGTAGGTACTTAGCATGCTAAGATAGCAGGCATTCAGTGGCTGCCTGGGTCAGACAGAACCATATGCCCACCTTGTCTAATGAGAAAGCCACCATTCATTGTCACACCAATCAGCTACATCACCTTCCCTCCTGTCAGAAAAAGTCTGACTTCATATTCAATCCAAATAAACATGCTATTACAATTCCCATGACAACCAGCTCACTTCTGAAGCAGCGATAAACCGGGGATGTGAAGATCCCATTTCCTCAGACATCAGTTTAAAAAGATGCAGGTCTAGCTCCCTTGATTTTATAATATTTACAATTTAAATGGCAACATCCAATACTCCCTACAAGTCAGAACTCCACTTTTTTGCAATCAAAGCTTATTTATCACTAAAATCACGTTCCCACGCTAAAGCAAATTTTAATGCATGGCACAAGAAGGAAAACAATTTCTGCGTAGTCACCATTGCGGCCAGGACCGGTTATATAATTTTCAGGACTCAGAGCAAATGAAAATGTGGAGCCCTTTTTTCCAAAAATAAAGTGTCTCAAGATGGCAGCCTTAACACTCATGTGGGCTCATTAAGAGGGTCCTTGTAAGCCAGGCCATGTAACTTAGAGATCACATACAGTTTTGGGAAGACTTTGTTTGTGGAGCCCCTTATGTATAAATCAGATTAAAGAATTTTAGTAATGAGCCAGATATGGTGTTGCGTGTCTGTAATTCAAGCACTGGAAGTCAAAGAGGCCAGGGATTGCTTGAGTTCGTGGGTTCAAGACTACCTCCCACAACATAGTGAGACTTGGTCTTGAAAAAAGCAGCCAGGCACGGTGGTAAGCACCTGTAATCCCAGCTACCTGGTAGGCTGAGGCTGGAGATATCTTGAGTTCATGGGACTGGGACTACCCCGGACAACATAGTGAGACCTAGTCTGGAAAAAAAAATCAAGTAATGGAAGTACTGATTGCCCCTCTATAAATGCAGACATAGTTTGTGAACTCAGACAAGTGTGGAATTTTTATCTGAAAGACATAGGAAATCTATCTACCATAATCTCTAGCATAATATGGTAAATAATTTCTCCATGCCTTAGTTTCCCCATTTGTAAATTGGGGATGATGTGCCTACTAGAATTGTAAGGATTCACTGAATAATATAAGACTGCACACAGGAAAGTATCTGTGTAGTATAATCTAGTGCTATTTTTTGGTCATTTCATTCATTATACAAATTATTAGAATGTTGGCATAAGGGATTCATTTAATGGCAATGATAGATTTAGCAAGCAAAATCTTTTTACTTATCAACAGGGCAACAGATATTATATTATAACCTTTTCCACGTTTATGTGTGATTTTCTACTTTTTTTTTTTTTTTTGGTAGAAAAATAGTGCCATGAGTGAACAATACTAATTCTTTTGAGGTTCTCCAAGCTAACCCTGATAACTGTATTTAAACATTAAGCTTACTGATAATTTTACTAGTGCCTTAGGATGCTCTCCTCACAAAGAATTAATTGATTTAATTTATGTACCTGAATATTCTGTGAATAAATTACGTGCATTAGGGATTTTCTCATATATTATTTGACAATGCTTTATGATGAAGTTTCCAAAACAGGGCTGTTGTTATTAGAAAAAAATTACACATTCTATATATGATTCATTATGCTTAGTTTTGGTGCTTGGTTTTCAATCTTACCTTCATTGTCCTCGGAACTTAGATTGAAAAACTTTTGCTATATTCTTAATAGAGCTTGGGTCCTTTATAACACTACCCCTCCACCCTCCCCCAAACTGTTGCTGTACTGGGAAGAAGGGAATATCTGATGACCACTTTTATCTTATTTATTTTTTTCACATATCAGCATTTCTTCTTCTTCTTATTTATATGTTTTATTACATTGTTATATACCCCAAAGTTCTTCCACCACAATGTTACCCATAAACCATTAACTGATTTCTTGTGATTTCACCCTTCCCCTCCCTTGCTGTATGCTTTAGCTCTGTTGTCAGTTTTTTTTTTGTCCTTTTGCTTATTTTCTCTATACCCCACATATAAGTGACATCATTCATTATTTCTCTTTTTTCTTTCTGGTTTATTTATTTTTTTTGAATAAATTTTCTTAATTAAAATCACATTCATGTATGCCATTATCTGGGTTTCAGATATCCCACTGAGTCTATTTCTGTGGGTCTATATAGTCTCTGAAAGTCTAATCTCCAGCCCTCTCCATACATCTGACCCCTTCCACCCAGTTTCATACCCTTCCCTTCTGGTAACAACTCCCCCCAGCCCAGTCTTCACCAAGAGCTGAACTGCCTGCCCTGGGTGGGATCCTGATTAATCCACTTGCTTACCTATGAGGTAATTTAACACATGTAAACTGTCCTTTGCAAGTACAAGCTGAGCAAGCCAGACTCACCTGTGAATTGCAACTGTAGATATGAATGAGGACATCAGGTAGTCAAAGCAGAAGTTGAAAAAAATTCAGAGAAAAAGAAAAAGGAAGACAGTGAAAAATGAAGCTAACAGGTGTGGATAATGTTTGTGAAGAAGAACAAACACATAGACAACATAGACATAGACAGGAGCTGAATTCTGATGATTGCTTTTAAAAGACTGCTTTCTCACTGGAATGTTGGCCATAGACTGGCAAATTAAAAAAAAATAAAAAGTAAAAGAAGTAAAATTTTGCCAGCATGGTGGTGTGCACCTGTAGTCCTAGCACTGGGAGGCAAGAGGCCTGGGATCACTTGAGTTTGTGGGTTCGAAACTACCCAAGGCAACATAGCGAGACCTGGTCTCAAAAAACAACTGGGTGCCATGGCATGTATTTGTAATCCCAGCTACCTGGGAGGCTGAAGCTGGGGATCACCTGAGTCTGTGGGATCAGGACTACTCTGGACAACATAGCGAGACTTAGTCTTAAAAAAAAAAACCAACTAGCCAACCAACCAAAAAAACAGAAAAAAAAAAAAAAAAAAAAAAAAAAAAAAAAAAAAAAAAAAAAAAAAAAAAAAAAAGAAACAACAAAAACAAACAGAAATAAAACTCTGACTCTTTTTACTAGAAAGTGATAGTGCAATTCAAAACAAAGACCAAATTTGAATGAAAGGCAGCTGTTTTCCTTTCCTGGGTCTTCTGTCACATAGCACCATAACTCAGGTGGCTTCAAACTACAGAAATGCATCACCTTGTTGCTCTGAAGGTGTAAGTCTGGTCACTGGGTCAGCTGGGCTCTGCTCCCTCTACAGTCTATAGGGAGCATTCTTTATCTCTTCTCAGCATCTGTGGTTTGCCAGCAGCCTTGGCGCTCTTAGGGGTGGCTGACTTTGTTGTCCTTGATTTCTCCCCTGTTCTTGTTGTCACACAGCCTTCTTCTTAGTAGATACTGGTTGTGTTGGATGCAGCTGCTCCATGCCAGTGTTACCCTAAGATGGCTAGTTATTTCCAAATAAACGCATGCTCTAAGGTACCAAGGTTGAGGATTTCAAGATATATCTTTTGTGGGGGGGACACAATTCAACTATCCAATTAAAATATTTTTTATATCTGAGGAGAGAAATCAAATACTATCTCAAAATGAACTATATTGCCAGAAAAAGTACTTAAAATTCTCATGAAACAGAAAACAAAACAAAACAAAGAGAAAAATCAGAATTAGTGAGCACTAATGAAATGAAAGAATGAAATGAAATGTTACATGTTTATATCTAAGTATGTTTGGTGAGATGGAAGAAAGGAAAAGAAAAAATTTTTATATTAAAAGATTAAATTTTATTACAGAGTTTTAATAACATTAAGCCATTCAGATATTGGTAAAATTTGCATCACAATATTTTTCAATGTAACAAAATATATAACTGAATTTTAATTTTGTATGTCAATAACAATGTGTATTTTGTTGACAAATAATTTTCCATTTTCAAGGACTACATATTATTTAGACTTGTATTTCCAAACACTATTATAAAAACCACTAATAAATGAATTATGAGGCGATCTTTGATATAGATTACTAGTGTCAGTAATGTCCACATTGAAATGATGTAGACTAAATGTAATCATTAACTTTTGTAATAAAATTTTCAAGTCTGAAAACATACTACCTGTGCTCTTTCTCATTACTTAATTTGTAATAATTCCATATAGTGTGAGGTTAAAATTACATGAAACCAGTCCATAAAGGCATGGTGTATGAACTGGTATCGAACTCTGGGGGTTAGCTTTTGGAGGTAAGTAAATCAAAGTCAGGTATTAATATCAGAAATCATTCCATTATCCAAATCATTAACTTCATTAGATATTCTCCATACATTTATATAAGAGGAAACTTTATATTTTAAAACCTGATGTCTCTGAAAGTTACCACTGGTGTGTGGTTTTTCTTTGCTAACATAAGTAGGGGGTAGAAAAGGCCCCCCAGGAGATACTGCTAGAGCAGATGTATGCAGACACCCAGTCCTGGGAAAGAACTTACAAGGAAATGAGGAGCTGTACATTGATTTCTTGGAAAACCTGTGTCCCCAAATATCTTTTGAGTGTTCCTGCTTGACTAAACTTATCTCATATGTGGAATCTTAGCAGAAACATCTGAAAAAAGTAGCATCCAGATTAGGAAGAAAGAATGAGGAAGCAAAATGAACTGTGAATGTAGTAGGAGGGGTAATGGCAGTAAGCAGAGTACACCAAGGAAGCACCTTGACTCTGCAGTTAGTTGAGCAAGTATGGGGCCAACTGTTCCAGACAGTAACTATTCTCATGATTATCACCATGCATAAATTAAGATACTATATGCCAATTATTGGATTATCTTTTAAAAAATCAGATGGATCTCACTTGGAGGAAAGGTGTACAAGTAAAGGCTGAGTTATGAAAATAAAGCACAAGCACAGCAAGATTAGAAAGGACAGTGCATTAGGGACATCTGAGATGGGCACATGGCCAGAAAGACTGAGAGGAAGAATGCTTGGCTCTGCTTCTCTCCGGCTTGTTATATCTCCTTTGTCAGTGGGCCCTGGGACAGTTTCAGTGACTCAGTGGAAACTGGCTGAGGAAAAATGACACAGCGTCTGCATTATGATGATTTCATGCCTTTGCTTCTCAGTCATACCCAGATTATGGTACAGAACAAGCCCTGTGGCTGGAGGGAGTGCACCATGCCCAACAGCGTGGGTTTATGTACAGGAGCTTAGGAATGGTGGTCTCCTTGGAAGGGGTGTTAAGGGTCTGCAATGAAGTTACATTCAAATAACAAGTATATTCTGTCTATCTGTCCATCCATCGATCCATGCATCCATGCATCCATCCATGCATGCATGCATGCATGCATGCATGCATGCATCCATCCGTCCATCCATCCATCGATGTTTCAACCTATCCATTTATTGCTTAAATGGAGTAATCTCTTCTGAAGTTACCTCTAGTTCTGTTAGTTACATAACAAAGTGATTCTGAAACATTCAAAGGTTGAGCAAATAATTCCTTGAGTCATGTATTTGGTTCTGCAGATAACTTTTGTAAGCATCAGAAGACTTTCCAAGTTGGTTTCATTGGCCTGGATGATTGAGGAGGCAGCTTTGGCAGCAGCTACTAGGCTCATATCCAAACTTTCTTATTGTATACACAGTGGGAAGTGTGTTTCCAGGTATCAGGAATAGGAGGTCTCGGGGATGGATGGGATGCAAGAGGAGGCAGAAAGGAGAAGGAAGACATATCAAGTGAGGCCTGGTGATGGGCGCTACCACCTTTGCATATTACTCAGTGTTCACGTGGGTGACAAGACCCTGAGACTGCCCCCATGAGCGTGAGCCCGGTGGTTTTCTCTCCTAGATGAATAGATCCATTGACTTCAAATTAGCTTCTCAAGATTTCTCCCAAATGTGTTTATAATCATAGACGTAGAACTATGACTTAATTTTGCTTTACTGGTTTCTTACGAAGCTCAAATAAGCTTTGCTTCAACTGTTCTCATTCTCTCAGACATGGTGGGGTCTGCATTTTTGCCTTGGGGAGCACCGAGTCCTGGTTTTGTAGGCATTAACCTTGTCTGGAGAAGCTGACAGGGGAACCATGTGGCAGCCTGTTTTCAGGTTGGGATAACAGCTATGATTGGGGTGGGGATAACAGCTATGATTGGGGTGGGGATAACAGCTATGATTGTCTCTGAAGACGTTCTTGTTTTTGCGAAACTCTAATGTCTTCACTGAAAGAGCTCCTTCAGCTCTGCAGGCTCTTGGAAGGGGTTCAGGTTGCAGGCCGTGAAGGGATAAGACACCTAGACGCCAGCTGAGACAACCAGAAGTTGAAATTTGGAGAATGAATTGGGAGTCTTGGTTATTTGGATTTTTATCTCACAATTGTGAGACAATTTAACAATTAGAGCTTTAATTAACTTGGACTTTACTTGTAAAGAAATTTAATTTTTGGCCTTTAATCTCCCTGGAAATTTAATAATGGGGAGATTTTGTATTTAGATTTGAAGTAGCTATATGTTTTTTTGAAATGTCTTAAGATTGTCATTTAATTTCATAGTAGAAACTTTTGATGAAACTGTATTTGGGCTATCTGATTAGTGATAATCTGGACTGGGAAGTATAGACTTGGTGTCAGTATGGTCTTCCAGTAAATTTAATTGATCTGTTGTTCTGTTCCATGTTAAAACTTCTAAAGCAAACTGAACATTGACCATGGGCAGTCACAGAGAACTTACAAGGAACATTGGGAATAGCACACAGGCTGGCCACAGGCCTATTAGTTGGGCTTTATTTGGTAAAAGAGCAAAAAATGGAGGTATTTTTGGTGAAGTATTTATTTCCATTCCTAGTTTCTTTCTATGTGCAGGCAGTGGCCTTGGAGATGCATTTGGGCCCTTGGGTTTTCAGGGGAGAGGTGGGCCCTGCTTGGCAGCTGGTACAGCTCACATCTCCTCTGATGCTGCTCCTTGGAGTTTTGAAATCAGCTCTTCCTTCAGGACTTAGGGCATGGGGACCAACATGGGGACCAGAGAGCCACTTGCAGGGTGCAGTTATCTTCGCTGGAAGGAAGGACTTGTCCTGATGATGAGCCTGGGACAGAAATCTGCCACATGTCTGTCAGCACTTCTCTTTGTGTGTGTGTGTGTGTGTGTATGTACGTGAGAGAGAAAAAGAGAGATTATGTACATGCAGGTGTGAATGTGCGTAAGAATGTGAGTATGTGCGTGTGTAGTGGGAGTATGCATGTGCATGTCTTATGTGTGCATGTGTGTGCACAAGCTGGGTCTGCTCTCTGTTCTGTAGGGGCTGCCAGCAAGCACTGCTTCGGGAGTGTCCTTCTGTCCAGCATCACTTGGGGCAGGAAGCTCTTGCATCCGGGGTCAGTACGAAGTCACTGTCCCCAGTCCAGACCTTTTCAATTATAAGTCAATGTTTTGACCTCTCTCTGAATTCTTAATTTCTCTCAATTGGTTCAAAACTCAGATGGAAAAGAGAGCAGAATAACTTAGAAACTTCTTATATTTCAACACTAGTATTTTCTAACCTGAGTTGTTTGAAAGATGTACATCTAATCTTCTAATGGTTACTTTTAACTTAAAAACATTGGTGCTTTTTAAATTACATTTTTTTTATTTTGAGAAATGATCCTACCAAGAATTGGAAATACGCATCGGATTTTAAAACTAAAACTTAATAAATAAAGCTTTATCCCCTGTCCCAGACGTTGTAGAGTAATGGAATTATCTTGACTTTCTTACATATTTTTTAACGAATCAATTTTTTTAAATACATTTTTATTTTGCAATCATTTTAGATTTATAGTTACATTGCAAAAATGATTCAGAGTGTCCTTAGATGTGCTTCGTCTGATTTCCTCTATTCTTAACACCTTTCATTGCCGTGGTAGAAGCTCAAATACCACCCTTGGTACATGACTAGTAACTAACTCCAATCTTTATTTGATTCCCCAATTTTACATGAATGGACTTTTTTTCTCCTCCAGAATTCCACCCAAGAACACCATCGAATTTAGTGATCACATCTCTTATGTCTCTGACTTGTGGACTTGTGACAGTTTCTCAGACATCCCTTGCTTTTCACAAACTGGACAGATTTGGGGAACACTGGCCAGACACTGGTTACTGGCAAGATTTATAAAAGTCTTCTGATGTGAGTGTGTCTAATGTTTCTCTCTTTATTAGTATGGAGTTGCGACTTTTTAGGATGAATTATTCATTGACAATTACTTTATAGACAAAATAGAGAGATATTTATGCACATTACATACTATTTTGATTTTTTTTTTTTTGAGACTAGGTCTTGCTGTTTTTGCCCATGGAACTACAGGCTCACGTTGCCCAGGGTACCACGAATTCAAGCAATTCCCAGCCTCAGCTTCCCAGGTAGCTGGGACTACAGGCACATGCAACCACACCCAGCTATATATTTTTTGGAACTAGGTCTCGCTACATGCCCCCGGCGGGACTGGAACTGCGATCCCTGGCCCCGGCCTTGGCTTCCTAGGCTGCTGCTTACAGGTATGTGCCACCATGGCTGGCCCACATTACATACTATTGCTTTGAATTGTAAAAGTTGAGTAAGGGATAACATTGAAATAGCTTTTATCACCTGATTTTTTAGTCAACATTGTTTTAAGATTCATTCTTTCTGAAATGCAGGCATTTCTTTGGCTATGTGATATATGCATTCCTGAAAATGTTCATGTTCTGCATAATTGTTTACTAAAAATAGCAGGACTAGTGGGATAATTAGAACCATAGATAATTAGGGGCAGACCACTCCAAACCTATCCGTTCCTATACCAGGCATTAATGGCTGTGCAATTCCAACACAATGATTAGCATTCCAAGCTTTCTCAGATCTGTCACTAACCTCTCCACTAGTCACGCTTTTGCAGCCTCAGCCTGGGGCTCAGCCACCTCCCCTGAGATGTGTATCTTTGAGGGCTATCACTTCTAATAGATGTTGGATTCATCAAAATTTCAAATCTGATCCTTTAATCATCCCCCGAATTTTTTTTTTTATCAGCACTTGTGGCATCACAACATAGTTTAATGCTGTGGTGTGTAAGCAATGTTTGAATCCACCAGACAGCTTGTTGATTGCACTATTGCTTTCAGTGTTTTCATTAAGATCTTCTTGCATTACTAAGGATTTTTCTTTAATCGCAAGAAAGCGTGCTCTTTGCTGTTTCACTACATTCGCCTATTAGGGAAGATGGTGTGTGAATGATTGTAACTCTTGCGTTCTGCTGACACTGTTCTCTTGTTTACCAATCACTTAGAGCCAAATTGGCCTTCCGACATGTGTACTGTGGCACAGTGGGATGTAATATATCTTTTCATTCTTTTAAACTGAGGAATGACATTCCTTCACGTGAATATACATTTCCCACATCTGGATTCCTTCTGCCTGCTCCGAATTATGAACAATGCGGTGAAAAATTTCCTTGGGCATGTTTCTGAAGGAGTTTTTAAATAGTTTTCACATTCCTAGAAGAATAACTAGATTATAGGATATGAGCAGAGTAAATGGAATATATGTATGAATTTGGGAAGTATTAGTGTCATTGTAATTTTGAGTCACTGAATGGATAAAGGTTAGCTTGCCCATTTATTTATGCCATTTGGTAATATTTTATAGGCTTAAAAAATTAAAGTGGCTTTCTGCCTAGGCTTACTTCTAGGTGTGATATGAGTTGTGTGCTATCACGAAAGTTTTTTTTTATATGGTATGTTTCCTAATTAATTTCTGCTATGGGGAAGGAACATTTTAAACACGTTTCATGATTATCTCATACAAATGCAAATGTTCAACTATTGATTATAACAGCTCATGAGTAGAATTTCTAGGATTTTTAAAATGGACAACCGTGTGTTGGAAATCATTGTCCTTTCCTGACTAGTGCTTGGGCTCTGGCACTGATAGCCCCAGACTCTAAAGGGAAATTTCTCAAATTTCATTTGTGAGTATGCTCTTTGCTATAGGTTTTTAGTATTCATTTTATTCTTAACTTATAAAGGATGGACAAATGATACACTTTCTAAATTTTTATGGTATCTATGATCACTTGATGTTGTTAGATATGTCTCTCAGAGTAGTATGAATGCCACTGAAGGTTCTGATTTCAAAATTCTCTGTATTTCTGAAGAGAACCCTTGAGAGGCAAATGTTAATCATTGTACTGAATGTGGCCCTCTGCAACTGGCTACCCAAAGTGCCGACCCAGCAGTGCCCAAGGGAACCACTCCAGCTCTCTATCCTTGTCACTGTAAGGTTTGATTATCTCTTGAGTTCTGTTGGGGTGGGGGTGGGGAGCTGAAGAAAAGAGGGTGAAGGGGA
>PVHY01021531.1:0-23676 GCA_004024945.1 Uropsilus gracilis
TCACAAAAAAAGAAGACCAATTGGCCAAACATGGACCAACAACAGCTTGCAGCAAGAAAAGTTGGAGTGACCAGAGGGAGGAAGGCATAGAGGGGGGTGAAGGGGGGAAGTAGGGGTTCATACAAATGTAACCAAGATTGTATTATAATTGCAAAATAAAATTAATAATAATTAAAAAAACCTAAACCTTGAAAGCAGGCTGTAGAACTAAAGCATCCAGAGAGAAAGGCTTAGGGCAATTGTAAAAATAAGACGAAAAAAGACCACAATGGACAACATTGGTGTACCGTGGATGATTTGGTGTAGTGTGTACTGCTGTGCTAGAACTCGAGGGATGGGGAAGGGACTTACACCCCCAAAATGTAAGCAGTAATGCAAACTAAATTTATCTCAATAACAATAAGTTAAAAATTGAGAGACATTATAGATAACTTTAACTGAGGGTGGTGAGAAAATATTTTTAAATTAAGAGAAGCTATAAAAAGATAAAATTGATATAAGGCATTGATGCTTTCATTGCTGCATTTGCTCTCTTTTTCTCCCACAAAAAAAAGTTTAGGTACATGTATTGACAGTTGTTTCATCAGCAGAATTTATGAAATGAGACTATTAAATATAAATACTGAATTTCAGTATATGTACTGGTGATGCAAGTACTAAATATAAATACTGACAACAACAACAACAAAAAATAAAACACGGGTTAAATAACACTAAGACATCAAAATAAGTAACATTAAATGCAAACTATGGGAGATTGGAATGGCAGTTCACCAGAGACAGGGTGGTGGGAGAACCTCAGAGTATATAATGATGTGATATACGTATATCATTAGACTATCCCTATCCCCTCCTGGCCCTAGCAAACTCAGGTTGTCCTGTCCTCCTGTCCTATCTTTTCTATTTGTGCTCTTTAATTTCCCTTTTCTTAATTTTTTATTTCATTTCAATTTTTTAACTTTTTATTGATTGGCTATTTATATAAAATCAATAAAACTAAAAAATTCACATTTATCTATAAAAATGCGCATTTACAAAGCTGCATCTGCTAGATTTTTTTTATCATCTTATATCAGGTATTTGGAATTTATTTATTATTATTCTTAGGGATATTCACTTTCAACTGAATAGGAGACTGAAGGCAAACAAATCAACCTCAGTTTTCTATAATCTTAAACAATGAAATTTAAATACATGGTTATGTCCTTGTAATCTGGATGACTGATTTTTCTACAATAATAGCTAATATTCATAAGTACTGTGTGCAGTTCTACCAATTAAATGGTATTTAATATAAAATTAAATGTATTTTATATTAGATAAAATTTTCTCTACTATTAACCATATCATAAAATTCTAATAATTAAAAAATCATTAGTAATGCCAAATGATATAATTTTTTTAATCTTTTCCTATAAAATTTGAGTTCCTTATAGCTATACATATTCTATACTTATAGAATTTAGTATTTTCAGTTAAATAATACATATCATGTTATTTGTTATATCTAAACCTGTAGGTTCAACCTTCTGGCATTTCATTTTAATGAAATCTATGTTCAGAGAAATATACTCTCAGTAGTCCTTCCCTAACCACTCCTGAGTCTGGCAAACTCAGGCTGTCCTGTCCTCCTGTTCTATCTTATTATTTTTTTTTGTCATCTTTCATCTCCATTTTCTTAAATAAACTTTCTTCTATCACCCTTTCAAAATATTAAAGTTAGAATCTCAATAGAAACTACTCAAAATCATAAAAAGTTTTTAATTTATCACATTTGATATATACACAGAAATACAAGTGTATGTTTATACATATATTTATACAAAAACATATATCTAGACATAAAATTTGTGACTATGAAAATATCTAGTCACCTAAGGAAGGTGGGCAATAACAAAGTACAGCCTTTTTTATTATTTTTTATTAATCTTTTTTTCTTACATTGTTGTAGTTCTTCCACCACCATATCACCCATGAATTTTCACTATAACTCTTAGTGTGTTCACCCCTCCTTTGTTTTGCTCTCCCCCTCCTATTTTGCTGTATGCTTCAGTTTTATTTCGCACTTGCTTGCTTTGACTTTCTCTTGACTTATTGTTAGGTTTTCCATATTTCAAAAATAAGTGAACTCACTTTGTATTTATCTTTTTTTCTTCCTGACTAATATCAACTAGCATAATCCTTTCCAATTCCACCCATGTTTCTTCAAATGGTGTAAGTTTATTTATAATAGCCAAGCTATAGAAACCACTCAAATGCCCACAAATAGATGAATGGATCAAAAATGTGGTATATTTAACCAATAGAATATCTTTTCATATGATGACAAAACAAGATCATTTTTATGAATGAATTTTATATTTATATTTAAGGATACATCTTAGGATCTTTTTTAGGTGAAACAGTTATTCTGCCTGATAACCTGAAGAAGCTGAAAGGGTAAAGATTAAAGCATTCTGTAGTTATTTAAAATGAGTGAGTAGAAATTATATTGATGAAAGCTTTCAAATTACAAATATATATTTTTTGTGTTATAAAACAAGGGACCAAATATAGCACAAATAGAAGTAGAAGGTACTTAGATCTCTTCAATGCTTGGAGGGCACAAGTACTAATTCGTAAGTAGTCAAGAAATGAAGAACATATGTAATTATGGCAATGATTAAAAATTTTAGGACCATATTAATATATTCTTATAAGGAGCAAATTACACTTATTATGAAAGAAGAGGAAATGAAGATAAAATTCAAAGAAATTATATTGCTCATCTTAAATAAAGGCTAAATAATTCTTAGCATGAAGTTAGATCTTTAGATTGACATTTAATGTTATAATTTATCACACATGTTTTGTTGACCTACTTTTACCAAGTAGCATAACAAGGCATTAACCACATTTCCACACGCTGTGATACTTATTTCAACAGAATCTTTGAATTGATCAACATATTTTTCTATTATGCTTCTCACTATTTTGGTTTTAGAAGGAAATCAAGATATTTCCATTGGAGAAACATATGGCATCAAAAACAAAAGTTTGATTTTCAGGGCCCCACAATGCTGTTTTAAATGATTATGAATTGTTATCTGAAAGCAATTTGATTTTTTTAAATGAAATTTAACTTATATACTCATATGAAAACTGACATAAAGGCAAAAAAGTATATCTCACAGATTGGTACCTAAAGAACAGAATCATATATATATATATATATGGTCATATAAAATGATCAGTTTCTTATTCCCTGATTTATGTGTTCATAAAAAGCAAACACATAACTATAAACACCATACATATCTTGAAAGCCAATAAATGAATGAAACAATATCTAAAGAATTTTAATGCTGTTTAACTCTCATTCTAGTGTAGTAGAATAGTACTTTAAGAAATTTGAGTGAATCACCATAATGAATATGGTGATTTTAAGTGAAGATTTCTTTACATTGTTGTGTAAGAAGTTGCATTTGGCTATAATTATTTATGAATATTCATTGTCTGATTTCATAATTTATGTTCCACCCAAAAATTTTCACCATTTTTTCATAGTCTAAAATTTAATTGAAATATAAAATGCATTAATATCAAATTTTTAAAAATCATTGTGTACTTTTTAATATTCTCACCAACAGAGATAGATTATTCTGCTCTAGCATTAAAATTATCTAGAAAAAGGTAAGTTATTTCTCATAATAATTGATATTGACTTAAATACTATAATATTTCTTAATTTGAAAATCTGTACTTTGTTTAAGATGTATATAATATGGGATAAAATTGACTTTATATAGAAAATTAAAGTTATGAAGATTTGATGGAAAAAAATTCAAAAATGTAAAAGTCCAAGCTTAATATCTTTTAAAATATTGGTTTAAAAAATCTAAAAAGAATATGTATATTTTTCTATGAAGTCTTTCAACCTCATAAAACATGTTATTGAGTAGTGAAGTTATTATATATATACATATAAGCAAAGGATACACATGTAATACTCTTTAATCAATCTTAATAAAATATAATCTTTAATCTTAATAAAGTATAAAGCTATGTTGTGGAGTGAGATCACCAATATGATAAAAGAAGTACTTCTTTGCTTCACTTTTTTTGTTTGTTCTTGTTATCTCATCAATGTGGTGTGCTTTATTATTTATTTTAAATTTATATATGTGTGTATATATATCTATATATATCTATATATCACACCTTTGCTTTTCAATAGGAACCATTAAAAGGAAAGTATACCAAGAGAATCTTCTCATTTAAGTTGAGTCTAAAGAGCTCTTTCTACCTCAAAGATAATTTTAGAAAGCATCAGAGAGCACGTAGGGGAGACTGAACAGGAGGTGGATATAGAGAAAAACCTAGAGTCCATAGTTTGAGATAAAGGATACCGATGACAGGACCACCATCTTAACCAGGGCTCTGTGGAAAAGGAATGAAAGTAAATACTCAGATGGAAGTGAAAGCTATTTGGGGGAATTGGAGTACTCCACACAGGCCAGGAAGGCAAATCATAGAGAAGGTATTTTAGTCATTCCTTCCCCTCTAGTCACTTGTGACAGGTCTAGAGCTCATAATGTGAACTGGTAATCATCAAATATTTCAGAGTTTCATATTTGGAAATTCAAGAGGACATTTAGTGGAGGTGACATTTCCATGAACTCTTCCAGAAATGTTTGTCAGTATTTGAATCCTTCAGTTTTCTTCCCCACACTACTGATGCATCAGTAACAAAAACAGGTCTTGATAGCTATGGTAGACAGCAAAGACCAGTAAAATAAAATAAATAAAATAAAATAAAGCAAAACCACAGTGCCACCTGCAGGAAAAGTAAAAGTAGCTTAAGTCTCTAAATTATTGGTGAAGATTTTATTTTAGTATAGATAATAATATTTTAAAATAGGTCATGATAATAATATAGGTAATAATAATTTACCAAAATTGGTAGATTAAAAAATGGCAATCAAGACTTCCATGGACTGTAACATCACAAAGAAAGAACAACTTTCCAGAATTCAGCTGCAAAGACACTGAAGACAACATTCCCATATCAGTTAGAGAACTCAAATATGCTGTAATAAGGAAATTCAAAAGTTAGAAGGAAAGTCAGGAAGTTAAGTTAAAGTGATATAAAAAGAAAACCCTCAGAAAAACTAAACAAAGAGATACACCGAAACTCAGAAAACAAACTAATGAGTTAAGGAATAAAATTATTCATAATAATGAAAAATGTCTTTATTTAGTTTGAAAGAATATTTAATTGTTTTACCTTCGGAAGCTCTTGGTCTCCATGTGCTTATTCAAACATTAAGTGCTTTTTAATTGCTGGCATTTTATCATTTTTAAGTTTTTATGCAATTTTATTATAATAAATTTATCTGAATGATATCCAAAAAATGCTACAGGGAATCTTGGATAATATTGTCACTTTTTTTTCAACAGAAAGTAAAGAAAACTATAAACTCAGGTATTAAGGTCTTTCAATTGCTGTGTGATGATTAACAGGTCAGACTATTTGGTAACAGGTCAGAGTATTTGTAGAGCAACAGCTTTTTTTTTTTTAAACAAGGGGAATGAACAAAAAAGTTAATTTTTCATGTTATTGTAGTAGTCATACAAAGAAATGGCTATCATTAAGGAGAGGTCTCATAAAATGCCAGTTCGTTTTGTATGCTACAAATCTGAAATTATGTGGTATCTAACTTATTTAATATCATCATCTCTATTCCATTCATGTTCCAAATAGCATGATTTCAGATTTCAATCTTTTGTTTGTTTTTGATGAGTAGTATTCCTTATGCATATATAATACATTTTCTTTCTTTTTTTTTCCCCACTTCTTTAAAAAATTGTATAGAATGTCTGTGATTTTACAAGTTCTAGACTGGTCCATATAAACAAATAATTGCAGTCATGTATGATAATTGAATTTGAATAAAATGCCTTGGGGGCATGTACCACTTATGTTTATGACTTATTTATACTTAGTTTCTTGTTGAATGTGTACATGAAAGATAATCTTTTCTCAGACCAGAAAATCAGTTTTCATCTTAGGCTCATTTTGTGCATCTATTTTAAATATATTGGACGGGTTTCATTTGCTTAGTGAGATTAACCTAAATGTCCAGACTCTTGCTGGAATCTGGGGGGATTAAGTCAGGGAATGATAAGATGTGGGGTGAGAAAATTTAGTTTCTAAAGGGATTATCTCAACCCTTTTGTAGCAATGAAGCAAATAACCTTGACTGCCCTGCCTTGTGGTGATAAAATGGGTCAACCCTACTTCTTGCAGGGTGTTCCTCTGGATTTCGGTGGAGGTAATGACTTGTTGAAAAAGTCACCCACTCTTGAAAATTCTTAGTTCCTTTTGTCTTTCTCTTGACACCTGTTCATAAAGACGACTTGAAGATCTTTTCTTTATTCTTCCCTAACCCAATACATTAGCATATTTTGTCCATAAAATTCAACTCAGAATTTAATAATTCACAATATCAAATAATACCAGACAAATAATTTGGGTACATATGTATTGCACATCATTGCATGCCTGGAAGTCTTCCCATCAGTTTATCTTCCATAAACCATTATCTTAATCTCTTGTGCCATCCTTCCCTTGATTTTACCTTCCCCCCATCTTTTTTTTTAATGCTCCTACACTTATTTATTTATCTATTTATCTATTCATTTATTTATATTTGTTTGTTTATTTATTTATTTATTTGTTTGTTTATTTGTTTATTTATTTATTTGGAGACTAGGCCTGACTGTTTTGCCCAGGGAACCTCAGGCTTACATTGTCTGGAGTACCACGGACTCAAGTAATCCTCAGTCTCAGCTTTCCAGGTAGCTGGGATTACAGGTGCACAACACCATATCCAACTATTTTTTGAGACTAGGCCTCACTATGTTGCCTGTAGCAAGGCTTGAATTTTCAGACTCAAGTGATTCCTAGTCCTGGCCTGGCTTCATAGACTGAGATTAAAGGTACTCACTCTGTGCCCGATGTCCCCCTCGCTTCTCTATGCTTTTGTTCTACTAGTAGTCAGTTTAAATTTGCTTGTCCTTTTGTTTGTTTGTTTTCCCTATATCCCACAAATAGATAAATCATTTAATATTTCTCTTTATCTGTCTGGCTTATTTCTGCTAACATGATTCCTTCTAGGTTCATCCATGTTATCACAAATGCATCAAATTTCCCTTTTTTGATTGAGGAATAATATTCCTTTGTGTACATATACCATACCTTCTGATCCATTCATCTGTTTTGGAGCATTTGGGTTATTTCCATATGCTGGCTGCAATAAAAATATGAGTACAGGTGTCCTTTTGAATGAGTGCTTTGTTGTCCTTTGGATAGATTTCCAGCAGTGGAATTGTTGGTTTAATGATAATTCCATTTTCAGTAGTTTGAGGGTCTTCCACATAACTTTCCATAGTGACTGAACCCATTTGCATTCCCACCAGCAGTATTAAAGTGTTAGTTTCCTTTTTTTTTTTCATATGGGTCATTCTTTCCAGTGTCATTCTTTCCAGTGTGACGTAGTATCTCATTGCGGTTTTGATTTGTATTTCCCTTATGATAAGTGATATTGAGCATTTTTCGTATGCCAACTGGTCATTATATTTCCTCTTTGGAGAAGTTTCTTTCAAGGTCTTCTGCCATTATTTGACTGGTCTTTTCATGTTACTTTTGATACGTTTTATAGGTTCTTTGGGGATCGTTGAATCAGACAGCTATAAGTTGAGTGGAGCACAACAATTTTTCACATTTGGTTGTTGTCTTTATGTTTTGCTTATTGTCTCTTTTACTGAACAGAAGGTTTTTTTTTTTTTTTACCTCATATAGTCCCAGCAATTTATGTTTTCCTTCATTTTCTTTGCACATATAGATGTTCATGTAGCAATCCAGTTACCCAAAACTGTTATTGAAGAAACTTATCCTTGTTCCATTGTATGATTTTGCCCCTCTGTCATACATATGTGGCTTTATTTCTGGACACTCAATTTTGTTCCATTGGTCTGTGTGTTTGTATTTATTCCAGTACCATGCAGTCTTAATTATCATCACTTTGTAGTATTATTTAAAGGTCTGTAGTACAATCTTTTTCATTCGCTCTCCTTTTATTCAGAAGAGCTTTGGTTACTTGAGGTTTTTTTTTTTAATCATTCCTTATGAATTTCAGTAGTATTTGATCTATTCCTTTAAAGAATATCATTGAGATTTTTATTGGAATTGTATTGATTCTGTAGATTGCTTTTGTTAGAGGCCATTTTGATAATGTTGATTCTTCCAATGCCTGAGCAAAGAAGTCTTTCCATTTCTTTGTGTCTTCTTATATATCATTTAACAATGGTTTATAGATCCCTTTGTATGTCTTTCATGTTTTTTGTTAATCTTATTCCCAGGTACAAATTTTTACTGGTACATTATAAATGATGTTATTTTCTTAATATCTTCTGTCTACTACTGAAGATTTTTGTGTGTTGATTTTGTTACTGGCTTCCTTACTTCACTAGCTTATTATTTTCTTTTCTTTCTCTGTAGAGTTTTTAGGGTTTTCTATATAAACAACCAGGTTGTCTGTAGAGTGAAAAATTTACTTCTTTCCCTATTCGGATTCCCTGTATGCCCTTCTCTTGTCTTGTTGCTCTAGTTAGGACTTTCATTATTATATTGAAAAACAGTGTTAAGAGTGGACAGCCTTGCTTTATTCCTGATCTCAAAGAAAGGCTTTCAGTTCTTCACCATTTAGAATGATACTGGGTGTGGCTTTGCCATATATTGTTTTTATTATGTAATAACACATCTTCTTAATACACTCATCTGTCAGTGTAAACTAAGATTTTTTCCATCATTGACTATCATAAAGTGTTCTGCAGTGAGTATAGGAGTATACACACACACACACACACACACACACACACACACACACATATATATATATATACATATATATTCAAATTAATGTTTTTAATTCTTTGAACAAATATTCAGGAGTATAACTATAAGATCATTAGCACATCTACCTTAAATATTTTAAAACTTTGATAATATTTTTTATAGAGCATGAAGAGTTTGTATTCCAGCAACGTATACGAGGTTTCATTTTTTTCTCATTTCATCTCATCATCTTGCTTATCTTTTATGTATGGTCATTTTCATAAGTATACTGAATTTAAGAAAAGAACAGTGGAGAACAATCATTGTGATTTTATTTTATTTTTTTAATAGTTAATTTTTTTATTTATATATAAATTTCACAACTTTGTAATCTCAAGGGTTTGCCCCCCCCCTCCCTCGCCTCCCTTCCCCCCCTTTCCCTCCTGTTCATAGTTGTGCGTTTCATTTTGGTGCTTAGCTTGTTTTGACTTTCCTCAAGGCTTTTATTTTTTATTTATTTATTTATTTTTCCTTTATTTTTTCCCCCTATTGTGATTTTATTTTACATTGTGAAATGTGAGATGTTTTAATATTTGTAAAACAAGATATATTGCTTCATGAACATACAAGAAAATGACTCATTTTAATAGATGAAAAATAATATAATCAACATCAATTGACTATAAAAATTTTTTAAAAAGAGGAATATTACAGTTGCTTTTATTAAAGAATATACAGATATATAAAATATATCTTGAATATTAAATATAATATATGCATAAATATAAATATACAAATATATATTTATTCATCCTCCTTATGTGGCATATATATTTTGTGTATATGATATATGATATCTAATATATATGGATTTCTCCTCCATAAGTGACAGTCAATAACCCATGTTCCATGTCTATGAATTTGACATTTTTTAATATTGCATATAAATGGACTCAGCATGTGATCTTTTAATAGAAGATAAGAAAAATCACCTCTCAAGGTGTAATATACAGAAACTTGTACCAAAACTCTCTCTATATATATAATATATTTATACAAGTATTTATATATTATAAATCTCATAAAGAATAGAATTATAAATTTTTTCCCTAAAAGATAGAAAGTTACATATATAAACATTATTGTCACTTCTTTTATTCAACACTGGAAAATTGTGGAATAACTTTCACATTTGTGAAATATGTCGACTGAAGTAAATGTATTTACAACGAAGACATAAATGCATGGTGATTTATAGATAAAATAGATGTCTATATAAAATTTCTGAAGAAAATATATTTGAGGTACCATAAATAATACATACAGATCAGGAAATCATAGGATATAAACTATATGAAAACCTCCCTTGTATTTCTATTTAGAACAGAAAAAAAATTCTAAGGGAATTTAAATATAAGAATGCCTCTTATAAAAGCATGAATGTAAAAAACACTCATATTTCTATAAGATTTCTGTAAAAATACAGAACATAATAGAGAGAAAATAAAAAGAAAATGATAGTGCATAGATAGATAAAACTTATTATAGATATAATAATAAATATTGTAAATATGACTGGATGGATATTGAATAAAGTCATATACAGAAATTTTGATCTCAAAATCACTAGTCTCACATTGTCATCTTTTTCCCAGAATTTATTGTGTTTTCAAGTAAGCATTATGCTCCATGAGTTATCGAATAAGTAGTCTTCACATTTTGTATTAGAAAGGCATATTCAAATTTCAAGTTCCAACCTGAACAATGAATAAAACATAAGCTTATTTCCTCCCCATCCCCCACAAAAGCACTCCAATCATATTGCATAACAGTCGTACCTACCATATTTATTAGCTCTGCACTGACAGTGCTTGTCATTTCTTTAAAAATCCTGAAAAATCATTTCAAGGTTTAATACCACCAACGTTATTTGACATTCTGTTCATGAAATGGAGTGTTTAGTGTCCTTATCTTCCATTTCCTGTGTTCTTGAGTTCAGAATCAATTCTGCAGGGTGTCCTCTTTTGTGCAAGTCTGCAGCTAAGTAATGCTCACAACACAACAGAAACAACAACAAGTTAGGTTCTAACATTCTTACAGCAATACATGAGTTACATGATAGAATAAATATATTCATTGGTGTGCACACTGGTTGGAACAATGGAAATCAAAAATGAAAATTAGGAAGAACACAATTCATGACTAAATATCCTTATTATTAAAACATCAGATTTCATAGGAATGTTTTACGCCATTAGAATAGCTGTTAAAATTGAAATTACATATCAGAAATTAAATTATACAACCTTATAAGAAGCTTTAAATCTAATCTACACAGACTGGAGTTGAGGGAAGTTTGTGTTAGCCTACACAATAATTTTGTGTCCTAAATTACTTCCAGTCACAGATTATAATAAAATACATGAATAGAATCCAAATTGCACACTACTTTTAACTAGACAAGTCTCAGATCATGGTTTCTGAACTGGTAGAATTCAGTATTCCAGAAAAGGTGCTTTCTACTCATTTTTACATCTTATGTCTGCTAAGAAGACCTATGAGTTTTAAGACAAAAACTAAAGAAGAATAGTGAAAGGTAGAATGCCAAAGATATAGGGGGCTGAGATCACAGCATTGAAGAGTGATAGGGCATAACATTTAGAATGATAGGGCATTATAGGGTAAATGAATTGATCAGCCTTTTACCCTGATTAGCCTCTATGATCAGCACCTGTGGTATTGCACCCTCCCCAGGATCGTACATGACTGGGCACAGTGTGTGAATACGTGTGAATGGGCCACCTGGGTCTGGAAGGAAAGGATAAAAGGGAGGCTCAAACTGGGGTAAAAAGATCAAAAGAGATTATGGAGGAGGAAATATGATATAGCAATAGATAACAACAGAGAGAGGAAGCCACGGAAAGAGTGTGAAGATTCCTGGGGGGCTGGAGGTCTCAACTGACCCAACTTTGGCCCTGCCATGCCCTGACCAGCACTGCCCTGCATGGCGTGTCTGTGTAATTAGAGCACCAGTAAAGAACCTACCCAGATTGGGATGTTACACTACAATTGGTGTCATGAAAAGGCTGGTTGCATGGCAAAGGGATGTTTATTTGTTATATTCGCATAATTGAGCAGTAAAATCTAATGAACTCCAGATAAGTGCAATAACACAGATCACTTACAAAAATTGTGTATGGAATAGGAGGAGAGGGAGAAATATAAACACTGCATGACTTCATGTTTATAAAGTCTAAAAAAAAAAAGCAAGGAGGTCTATTAACATCAAGGCTAGAGAGCTGTTAAGTAATCAGTAAGAAGAAGTGATGAGAAAACAGAGGGGACTGCTGGGCACTGTTAACTTCTATAGCATGATCTGATTTGTAGGGGCGAGTTCTACTCTCTTTGTGATAAATCTGTACATTCTTCACATGGCTAATTTCGTCACTGTGTAGAATGACTAAATCACAAAATTATTTTGAAACAAAAGCATTTACAGAAACAAAGTTTTCAAAGGAAATCAACACTGGACATTATCAAGAGTGCATTGATGCTGAAAACATAGAAATAAGATCAGACAATAGCATATACAAACTGTAAAAAAGATAAACTACAGATATGCACAAACTGTAAAAAAGATAAACTACAGATATGCACAGAAATAAGGATAAAAATACATATTGTGTGAGATAATTTTTTTAAACACTTTAAATCTTACCATTTCTTCTTCATTATTTATATGGAACAGGAAAGAGTTAATAGAAACACAGGCTGTGACACTCTCATTCAGTTTTTCCTTTCACTGCTGATGTCATAGCAGTTGTTAGAGGAAATAAACCACTTCCTAGGAGGTGGGCCACAAGGATGATCTGCCAAAGAATAATTACATTATATATATATATATATATTTTAAAGACTTGAATTAAAATGTATTTTACAAATATGCATAAGCATTAATATATCTGTGTATAATCTCTGTATATATATATATATATATACAATTATTATTTCTTTGCATCTCAGAGACAAATACATATATAACAAAGCACATTCCAAGAAAAGGATCATCTCCTCATCCCCAAACTTACCTGCTCATATATAGCTAAAATACACACAAAAATACACCATGCTTGCTTGAAAATCAGTGGGATAAATATTTTTTAAGTATTTAAATTGTTTTTCCTTTACCACAGGGCACTAGTAGGACATTTGACCTAACTGACCAAAATGTGTATGGTGAATGTGAATGAATATTTCATCATACTACATATGATCATTCATAATGATCTATGAATACTTTTCCAATTTTATATTTTTGCTTCTTTCGAAAAGAACTTATCATTTGTAGAAATTTAAGGTGTAGACACAATATAAGCCACTCTAAAGTTGGCATTTTTAAAATCATGTACCTTTTTTCTGTTTTAATGGAGAGAAATCATTCTTCTCTAACCTTATAGTACCTAGCAAAAAAATAAAATCATTCATACCTTTCTGGATATTTGTCACTGAAGAGAGATTATTTGACTCCAGCTATATAGTATCTAGAAAAATTAAAAGTAATGTGTATGAAATTAGTGTTGTAAGTAAATCGCAGATATTACTAAGTCCAAAATGGTATGCTGAAGAGAGATTATGATTTATTACATAACATAATGAGAATAAATTAGATTCTACCTATGCACATGCCTAGATAAGAACATATCTGTACATACACAAATCACCACACTACTATCACATACAATACAGACTCATATATACACTCACAGAAGAAAGGCAGCTTCTCACTCCCTAGTTTATGTTTCATATAAACTAAATCCACTCAAAGAATCATCCATTATTCAGATCATGAAAAGTGAACAATACCATTTGGAATGTAAAATTCTCTATCTC
This sequence comes from Uropsilus gracilis, assembly GCA_004024945.1. Lineage (NCBI taxonomy): Eukaryota > Metazoa > Chordata > Mammalia > Eulipotyphla > Talpidae > Uropsilus > Uropsilus gracilis. The sequence goes on from PVHY01021531.1 coordinate 13,769, forward strand.
AAATTAAGAGGTGTCAATCTTATCAAATGGGTGTGAGAGTTCTAAGCAAATTTTCTTCATTTTGTTGGATATGACAGAACAGTCTCCTATTATCATTATTCATGAATATTTTATAATTTATGTCCCACTAGAATACTTGTTACCACTTTTGCTACTCTAAGACATATAAAATTGTAAACTCTACTAATAGCAGACTTTGGAAATCATGGTGTACCCTTCTGGACTTTTGTTACTGAAGAGAAATGCTGTTCTGCTTTATAGTAGCTAGAAAAGAGTAATCTTTACAAAAAGTTACAGTGTTCAAGTAAATCATAATCAAGATAATATTTCTAATTTGGGAATTTTGTGTGATGGAAGAATATAAAGATAATGTAAAATAAATTTGACATTTTAAGAAAATTAATCAAAGAATGAAGTGTAGGAGTGACTATCACAAACATTTAATGAATCAAGCTTCACAATCTCCTACAGTGTTTAGTTAACAAATATATTTTAGAAAATCACCTGTAGTTCTTAATTGGTATTTCAGTCTTCTAAAACATATCTTTGAATTATGATTACCTGAATATGCATAAAATGCTCTCTATAATCATTTTGCATATTTCATTTTTTTGTCAACATTGAAAAAGCAGTCAAATTTAATTAAACATGTTAATTAAAATAACAGTTTAATCCTAATATTATGAGAATGCTAATGCTGGTCATCATTATTAAGTGAAAACACCCCTATTCTTCAAACTTTTTCTTATAGGGAATAAAGACTATGGGTTTCAATACAGTGGACACCAAGACAAGGCAGATGACCCCCAGCACTTCAGTAGATCCTTCTCTGGAGATAATGGCAAATCTACAGGGAGAGAAGTTGAAACACTGAGAAAAGATGAAGATAATTGTTGATAGTTTAAAAACAAGAGAATCTGCCTGTCGAAGATATCATGTTTAGAAACGTGTATATCACAAACCACATCTCCCATTGTCCACTTTCTCCCAAAATATACTATTGTGCAATCTGTAACATAATGTTCCATGAATCTTTGGTCAAATCTGTGATTCCAACAATGTGGGAATAAGATGAAGACTCTTTTCTCACATTGACACCCCAATCGTAACCACAGAACAACTGTATTGCAGGTTTACTAAGTTTTTTTTTTTTTTTAATTGTTTTTCTAGTGCCTGCCATTCCCTTGAAGATCTTGAGAAGCATTTTGATGGTATAATTCAGCATATTTAGGAATTTGGTGTTGTTAATAAAATGGAGAATTTTGTTCCCTTACCTTTCATTTGTTGTCCTCCTGAGTCCAGATTTATTACTGGTTAGTTCTGTCTTTGGTTATGCATGTCTGTAGGTACAATTTCTGATAACTGCAGGAATGTAATTAATAAATGGTGTATATAATGACCAGATCAAGTGGAGTATTGTTGGTGGATGACATAAAATAATATACTCATTGAAGCAGAGCATTGGGCAAGTCTGATAATAATTTCCTTAGAACTTTAAAAATGTGATACATAATATAATTTTAAAGTTGGTATTTATTTTCAAACAATATTAATAATTGGGGAATGGACATCAAATATTAATGAAATAAAGCTCATTAATAATAATATCCATTCTATTTAAAGTAAGCATCCAAGAAAACATATTGAAAATATTATAACTTTATTTGAAAAAAGATATATCAGATTTCATACCAATTTTTAAATCTATTGTTAATTAAAAACTAAATATTCTATAACATAATAGAATGTTAGCATATATATGAGTTTTATGCTTAATAGTATTTTCACAAAGTAGCTAACTTTTTTATATGAGATAAAGTTTTAGAATGATATTTTTTCAAAATGTTTAATTTTGAGAAAGTATTACAATTTCGAACAATACTTTCTCAATGGAAAGCAGTACATATACGTTTACTGAAATCCTAAATAATATTCACAAAACAATAAGGACCTTTAAATGATATTTATTTTATGTGAGAAATTATCAAATGATTAATGACAATGACAGAAAGGCATAAAATGATAAATTAGAGCTTATTCACTGGACAATAACAGTTGATGAAAACTTTCAAAAGGATTCTATGTCCAATTCAGTGAATTTTTTTTTAGATGTATAAGTCATATTTATTAATTGAATTAATGAGCTCTACAGAGTGGTATCTGGTATTAAATCTGACTTTCAATTCTACAAGGTTTACATATCATCTGCCCATTTACAAATCTAAATCTGGGTTAAAAGCTAAGATTATTGCATGTAAAACACCTAATATTCAACCTGACTTTTATAAGGTCACAATGAAAGGTCAGTTCATTAATCATGATTCTTGCATACTAATGTAATTATTTCTGATTTATAATTCTATTTTGTGTAACCATATAACATAGTTCCTTAGGCAGGATTCTATCAGAATTTTCATAATGTCTATATGTGGGTCTCTAGTGAATGTGGTATGCAAGATAAACAAGACGACGGGGACGGGGGTGCTCAGGAACCAGGCCAAAACCCAAAAAAGAATGACTATATGTGGAAAAAATGTATGCAGTGAAGTTTATTTGTGCAACAGCTTTTTGTTTTGTTGTTTTTTTAATAGCAATTGAATACAGTGGAAGTCTTTGAATCATGCTGCAACTTGTTATCAATTAGTTTGTTAATCTGTACTTTTTCTATTAGTTTATGTGCTCCAAAGCATTCAAGGATAAGTAAGAGGCAGAAGCAAAGTGCGTTTAGGGAATGGGGAGCAACTTTATGTAGGCGACTGCCAAGAAGCAGTGGGAGTGGGCCTCCCTTGGAAACAGTCTGCCATTTCTTTGTCAAGCAAGTATTCTCAGCAGTTCAGTCAGACCATTTGTGTGTCTATTTTTTGAGTCTCCACAAGGTTTGTATGTCTTATGAAAGATTAGGACAAGAGCTTGGGACAGGGCAAAGCGTTTTCACAGCTTGGAGGAGATGCTCCAATACCTACACGAAAAAAGGACAAAGAATGAGTACAGTAATTTCACTGCCAAGACTATCTGTGAGGTTGTGGAAAAAGGAACTGGAATCCATTTCCTGGTGTGCTTCAGCTATGCTCTGTATAAGCCCCTCATAGGGAACCTGAGGGGGTTGCCAGGAAAGTATTGTAATACTTGGGATTGTAAACGTGTACATTAAAAGAAGTATTGACAGCGAAGTCAAGCAAGTGGTAACAGATTTAAGACCACAATGGGAGTCATTATCAAAATGAGCAGCGATAACATAACAATGAGAGCCATCCCAATCACAGGGCAACATAATTTGTTGCTGCAGAGTGATCAGCTGGTCACCCAGCCGCTGGAACTGCTTGTTGGAGTTCAAGTTGGTGTATGTCATCGTCGACCAGTACCTGCTGCTGCCATAATTGTCGTGAGTCCCAGTGCCATCGGGAGACACAGTCATGAGTCTAGATGTCCATGTGCAGAGTCTGGCTGGCCACCGCAGCAATGGTGGTGATAGTAATGAGTCCAAATACCGCCACGATGAGCCAGTCAATAAAACTGCAAGTTCAACAGTAGCAAAAAGTTCTACCACCTGATGGAGAACTTCAACAGATGGGGATTTCCTCTAAGGTCGAGTCAAATTAACCGGAAGCCAAAGATGAATATGCGCTTTAAGGAGTAGAATAGAATCACATGCATGATTTTAAGGAAAAGTGTGATTAATACAGGTATACAGATGACAGTCTGTGCACTTATGGGACATATTATAAGTATCTATGACTATAAGGATTATTGCTATAATATAAGCAAGGAGAACACAAGTCTGGAAATAAAAGGAAGCACTACAATCAAAAAAAATCTGGATCATGGAATATTGGAACCACTGAAGTTCCCCATCCATGCTGGAGAGAGAGGCAGGTAGTTTCCACAACTCGCATTGTACTGGCCCTGCAATAACTTCATTTATTAGGAGATGGCCATGGCGGAGACATACTGCCATCACGTGAGGCCATAAATCCACATTGGTTTCTGGAATGATTCCAAACAGTACTAGCAACATAGCCACAAACAGTAGCATTTATATAATCAAAAAATTTACAAAAAACTTTCCATGAGGACCCCAGTCCATTATGATATGATTTGCAAGTGTTAATGTCTTCTTTCGTTGCCCATGACACTGTGTCTAGTGAGACTGAAAATACTGGTAGCCTTTGTAAGGAATGTGTGCACTTATCAACATGTCAGTTTTGGCCAAGGTCGTGGTGGCATGATGTTCAGTAAACAAGAGTGACATTGATGTAAAATGACATCATTGTGAAGTGACAATGACGTAAAAAGTCCCATCAGAGTGTGAGAATCCCTGCACAGAAGGAGAATGTGGGCAGAAAGGTAAATGTCAGAAGCCCAATATACACAATGTACATATGTGGCTTGGGTGGCATCTACCATACTAGCACAGGACACCAAAGTCATCATGGCTAGCAGAGGATGCTCCACTGTCTTGGCCACACATTGGCTGGCCAGCATCTGGTTCACTGTATCCACCAGAGTTTTGAGTTGTCACCAAGTAGGCAGGTTCACAACCGATAGAGGCCGGTAGGCTCTTTTAAGTTCTAGAGAGAGGTTTGCAATGCTCATCATTATGGTGAGAATATGAGGGGTGGGAGTGTTGACATGCAATGTGTTGTCCCCAGTGGTGTCTTGAGGAATTCATGGACCACCAAAAGAGGAATCCATCTTGTATCACTGGATGCATTCAAAATAACATAAGTATACCCTCTCCCCATTGTGATATTTACCAGCAACTCAGGAGTCAAGTCCAGGTACCTTGACCCATCGTTCATAGTTATAAGAATGTGTTTTGTTGTCTTTTTCAGAAAAAAAAAATGGTTGTGCTTCCAGAATATAGGGCTCCTCCTGTGGAAGATTGAGAAAATTAAGAGTAAACAAAGCAGTGGAGATGAAATTGGGTCAAAATGAAGCAGAAACCTCCAATCAAACAAGCCACAATATAAAATGTGGCTTCTGCCAACTAGTTTCCTTCACGTTTGTACCAACCATGCCTAGAAGTTGCCAGTCAAAAGCAATTTGAATAGAGTTTTATTTACAAGAAGAATTAACAGGGAAAACAAAAGTCCTTAAAGTCACAAGTGACTTTCTTTCTCTCCTTCTCTCTCTCTTTTGTTTTCCTAAAGCCAAAGGCACCAATTTCCCTCTACACACCCTCTAGGATATATCTATATATCTATGTCTATATATAGATCTATATTTATAGATCTATATATCTATAAATAGATCTATATATCTATATATATATTATAGATATCTATATATAGATAGATCTATAGATATAGATATATAGATATAGATATAGACATAAATATAGATATATCCTATATCTATATATATCCTAGAGGGTGAAATATATATATATATATATTATATAATATATGTGTATTTTTTTTTTTCTCTTCCCTGCCAGGGATTTACAACAATGAGAAAGTCCCTTATCCTGACCAGGCCTCTGTGCTTTCCAGACACAGCTAATGGCAATGCCTAAATTTTAATACTGCCCATGTTTGAGGATTCTGGCTTCAGAATGCACAGCCTGAAGCATTGGCAAATGCTATCATGTCCTGAGGCACCCATTGTATTGTTTAAAAGTGAAAGGAAGGGATTTTTATAGTACCAAGGGATCTCTCCACAATGGCTTGTCCCCTGGACTTTGAGGGGATGCCAATAATGTGCTTAGTTTGTCATTCCTGAAGGAAAATATGAGAGAGCGAGATAAGTGAGGTTAATTTCTGCTTCGATTTAAGCGGGAAGTTCCGTTACTGAAAAACACTGTAATAAATGGTCTTTAACATGAAAGGCCTTTTCTCCATTTGTAATGTCACCCAAATGAAGGAAGAATAAGTATTTATTGAAACATGTGATAACCATATGGATTAAACTGAGGGGAAAAAGTGACATCCATTTGTCAAATTTCATTGCTAATTGCATCCTGGATTTTTACCTCCACTGGGTGCGTTTGAAACCAAGGAGCATAAGTGACACATTGTTCTACAATTTTCTGAGCTTGAGTGAGAGGATTATGATATTGTGAATAGAGGTTAAAAACGTTGGTATGAAGAAAATCATGCTCCTGTTGTTGAGAAGCCAATGCCAGAGTAAAAGAGAGGTCAAGTTAAACTATCTGCCAAAGCATTTCCTGTTGTTAAGGGCCCCAGCAAACGGGGTTGAGCATGAACATGGACTATATGGAGAGGGCAAGTACACTGAAACAGCAACTGTTGAATTTGTGACAATAAGGAGCAATAACAGGATGACTAGATGAGATAAGGCCAAGTTAACTGTGGAATTAAACTAGCCACATAAGCAGAATCTGTGACATTGAGGGGACCAGATGGTTGGCCAATCAATAAGTGTCCAGCGGCTTCTATTTCAACCTGCTGGGCTTATTATAAAGCCCTAGTCATATTGCTTATGTAAATGAGAGCCAATGATAGTGACTATGCCAGAGGAAGGTCCATCAACCTAATATGTGAGTAGTTGAGGGAAAGGCTCATCTCAGATAGTATCCCAGATCACTAGGGCAGTGTTTTGCAAAAGGTCTTGCATCCTGCTGGATAATGACTTAAAATGATATTAGGAAGATCTGCAAAGTCCATTTGTAATGCAAACGACAAAGGAAAGATCTTTGCAAACCTCTTAGTAGTTACCGAAAGGACTAGGAGCTTTTGGATCAAACCCCCAAATGGCCCTTACTCACCAATGGTCCTTCACAACAACATCAACAATCATATCAACACAAGGAAGTATTGGCTGCTCTCTCTTAGCCTTTAAATACAACCACTGTAAAGGGGGATCGCGTTGGACCAAAAAGTCAGTAGAAGAGAAAAATAATAAAGAGGTGCAATATTGTGAAGAAGCTAGTGACACAGTATAAGAATACCTTAATGTTTTAGTGTGATTTTTACATAAATTACTGATGAATCAGTTTATGATATTTTACAGTAAGTAAGTTAGTAAAATATCTTTAAAAGTGTGTTGTAAATCGCCATGGTTAAGTTGCGGTAGAGAACAGCACCTGAGGGAAGGGGTGAGGATTGAAATCAAGACACACTTGGGCACGAGGGCATGCAGAATCTCAACCCGTAGTCCCAAGTTTATTTTCAGCTCAGCTTATAGACAGTTTTTCTGGGCAGGGGTCTGTCACTCAAGCTTCATGCAATTTTCCCTTTGTCACGTACACCATTTTACACAGAGGACAGTACATACCTATTTTCCTATTTTTGCTCACTTTCTTGCCTAATTTTTTTTCCTGTTCCTAGTACTGTGTACCGGAGCCTGTGCTTCAGCAAATTTTGTTCCTTGTTCCCCTTGCATGCCTGAACAAATTCAACCAGGGTCAATGAGCTGCCACTCCCCATATTGTCTTTTTGTGTAAAACATACTGAGTGCATATTTTGTTATTGCATAATCGTTTTAGTCTATAAAACTAAGCTCTAAATTCTCTAAACTAAATTTTAAATCATTGTAAGTTCAGTTATTTATTATTTTTTTAGACAAGATGAATTACATGTGTTGTTTTAGTAAATAAAGGATAAGATTGATTAACAAATCTGAAACAGGCCACTTGCCTTAGTCTCCATTTTTTGGACTGTAGATCATTTGGCTGAGACATTGTTGGAAAACTCATAGGTCATGTCCTTTTATATTTCATTTGACCAAAATAGGAAAAAAAAAGAATGCTTAAAAAGTCCACCCATGCAGTCAAGCCACACTGTTTTTGTGGCATCCGCTTTTGGTTAAGTGTTTGTTGGTTTAGTAACTTAAATAAAATGATTTAGATATTCAACAGATCATCATTATCAAACTAAGGAATACTAATTTTTTTATAAGCGATATTAACAAACAATGATGAAAGAGACAAATTTAAGGTGAAGTTAATAGCTGTAACTTAAGTTTTTGTTAGGACTAAAATTTAAATTAATTAGAGTCTTAAGTGAAACAATTTTATATCAGACATTAAAAACAAAAGACATTATAGGCAAGCATTATATACATTTTATGATACATATGTAAAACCTAGTATAATTGAGTAAGTTATCCACGTGACTTTAGGTGTCACCTAAAAAAAAAATCTTTTTGGCTACAACAGAAGTTAAGGCACAAACAGAAAAAGGCAAACATTTTTGTTTAACACGAACTAGCTTCGTATGAATACCATGAGTTTTTGAGTTAGTACATTTAAACAGAATAAAGTAGTAATACTAATACGTAAATTTAATGCATACGTGCTTTAAGTTAAACCATAAATCTGTGAGCCAGTTCATTGTTGACCAAATATAGACCATGATTTTTAAATTTAAGTTTTTATAGAAATTATATAGGTGCCATTTATAAATTTGTCATCATAACTCTCCGGGAGTAGAAAGATGGAATATGATCTCTTTTAAAATTTTTGACCATGTTAAGAGTTATGTTGTTTATGAAAACTTTAAGTCATACCTTTAGTGGTTTAATAAGTCCTATAGATGAAACACATCTTAAACATGTATTTGAAGAATGACTGACTGAACCTGTATTGATTAAGCTCACTTTGTTATTTACTCTTTGGTAAAGACACTCTGCATTTGCATTTGTAAGAATAATTGTCCACAGAAAATTTACATTAGTTACCAAGAGCAGAAACATGTCATTTTCATTATAGAAGAGGCTTAGAATAGCATCTTAAAGAGCTTAGTTTATGAAACAACTTAACTTTCTGTTTAAATTGATACATCCACTTTGTGTGGAACATGTCTAGTTAATCCTTTTTGAAATGTGTCTTTTTTGTGGCTATATTTAGCAGTGTCCTTGGTTTCTTTGATGACGTTAGGTCTTAGGTCTTATTTATTTGTTTATTTTTCATTTGTTTATTTACATATTTATTTATTTATCTATTTTGATTCAAAAGTTATAGTTTTTTTCTATTATTTATTTTATTTCATACTGTTATCTACCCCAGAGTTCCCTCATCACCTTATCTCCGTGAACCATCTTCTTAGTTTTTTGTGCCTCTCCTCACCCTAGTTCCCCCCTTCCCCTCTCATGCTCTACACTTCAATTTTGCTAAAGATTAGTTTTAATTTTTTCTTGTCTGTTTGAGTTTTTGTTTTCCTTTTGTCCCATATATAAGTGAGACCATTCAATATGTCTCTTTTTCTTTCTGGCTTATTTCTGTTAGCATGATTCCTTCTAGTTTCATTCAATTGCCATGAATGACATAGGTTGGTCTTTTTTAATTGATGAGTAGTATTCAATCCTGTACATATACAACAGCTTTGTGTCATTTGTCTATTTTAGAGTGTATGGTTTGCTTCCATATCCTGGCTATTATAAACAATGAAGAGATAAACATCCAGGTACAGATGTCTTTTTGGATTAGAATTTTTGTAACCTTTGGACAGAATCCTAGAAGTTGGATTGCTGAATAAAATGGGAGTTACATTTTCAGTAATTTATAGATTCTCCACACAGCTTTCCATAGTGGCTGGACCAATTTGCATTCCAACCAGTAGTGTAAAAGTTTTCTTCTCTCTCCACATCCATGTTAGCACTAGCAGTTTCTTTCTTTCCTTTTTTTTTTTTTTTTTTTTTTTTTTTTTTTTTTTTTTTTTTTTTTTTTTTTTTTTTTTTTGATATGGGTCATTATTATTTGTATGAGATGAAAACTCATTGTGGTTTTGATTTGAATTTCCCTGATTACTGGTGATACTGAGCAGTTTTTCATATGCCTATTGGCTATTTGTATTTCCTCTTTGGGGAAATGTCTTTTTAGATCTTCTCCACTTGTTTTGACTGGGAAAGATCTTATTTTTTATCACTGGTTTCCCCTCAATGACAAACTTAGAGTAATAGTAGTATCCTAGTGATTTCCCTTTTGGCATTGCAAACATAACTCAGAA